>BGPR01003363.1:0-30729 GCA_013235015.1 Araneus ventricosus | reverse complement strand
TGATGACCTGGTTGACCTCGCAAAAATAATTGTTGAAATTTTGTCTATGTGTGAACAGAAGAAATCAAAAACTCAATAAGCAAAGTTTAGCATGCGGTAAGAATCAAATCAAAATCAAAACTCTCAGAGTCAAAACTGTAAGAATCAATGTCAGTATCAAATTTTGGATGAGGTACGATTGGAAACTTTTACTTTACGCGCGCAAAAGCTATTAATGTATATACAGGGTGTCCGCACTTATCTTTATCCAATATCTAATTTCTAAACCGTTAGAGATAGACATATAGCTCTAATTGAAAAATGTTTTAAATGAAAGGAAGAATTACATTTGATGTTTTTTGAATCACTAGATATATTTCTAAATAAGTTGCGAATTCTAACTTTTTATACGGTCCCCTGGTCCTATCAGTCATGTTTAGTAAAATATTTTTGACACTCTAAAATTTTAAGCAAAAAAAGTCCCACTCTTCTGTGACAAAAACTGAGCGAGTTATGGAGCTTTGAATTTCATGATTTTTAACCAATCAGCGGCCTCGTCGAGCAAGTGCTGCGCATTGATTGGTGGATCGTCTTCCAGACAGCTATTGAAATGGTGTATAGTGATGTAAGCCAACAATATTCAAAGCTCCGTAACTCAGTCACAGTTTTAGTCGCTGAAGAGTAAGACTTTTTCTATTTAAAATGTTAGAGTGTCAAGAATATTTTACTGAATATGATTGATAGGACGGGGACTGTATAAAAAGTTAGATTTCGTAACTTTTTCAAGAATATATTTATTCACTCAAAACACATATCACTTCCCTTCATTTAAAGCATTTTTTCGAATTGGAACTGTATGTCTATCTCTAACGGTTTAGTAATTAGCTTTTGGACCACGATAAGTGTGGACAACTTGTTTAGCAGATCACGTTATTCATAAAAAAAACTTATTTTGCGTATTACCATTCACTATGTCTGAAAATAGTAAATTAATTTCAAGTAATCTTTTATATTCGCGTTGACTTTTTGTCTTGTGAAATAATTAAATATATTACTTTTGTTCAAGTTATTGTGACGATTCTTAAAAATCATTTTGCAAAAATTGTAGAAATAGGCGAAAAAAATAGCACAGCTATCAAACTGTCACCATTGAACAGTTATTAATTTATTTGTTAGAATTTTAAGAAGCCTACAAGACAATTTTTTTCCACATTTAATAGTTCATGAGGTTATTGCCGGGAAAGGTTAAAGTTACTTTCATTTAATCTTTTGTTAATTTAGAAATAACAGTTAGAAGCCGACGGTGAGAAATACAATTTTGGAAACACACAGGACGATTCAAAGTCCTAATACTAACTACAAGGGAAGTACAGGCATAAAAAAACAAGCCATTTTCATAACAGAACATGGGGTCCTAAACGTTAAGGACGACCCTAACAGGGAGCTTTTTGCCAGTGAATTAGGTAAAAGAAAAGGATACACCGAATTAAAGTATACGACACAGGTTAATTGGAATACGAATTGACAAATCGTAGAGAGTAAGATATATAAAATGGCAAGCAGGACACAGTAACAAAAACAAGCCTTTGTTGTACTTAAAGTATGTGTGTTAAGCCGGCAATTCGCTTGAAGGATAACCATGCCATTTGTCCTAAGCCCGGTTTGTCTTCATACATTTTAATCGAAAAATACAGGCACGCTATTCACTTGCATTTAAAAGGACACTAACTCTGAACGAAGATAGGGGGAGCGATTTTATTTCCCTCTCTACAGCTGCTCTCTTCGATTTTCCCCAGTCAGTAGATTTTAATTTATGCTACCCTCAAAGCGATGCTTCAATCTATGCAAGGCATTGATCTTCTCGCTAGCCTCTTTCAGGGTCCATTTTACCACCCATTCAAGTCGAAAAATCAGGCAGATTCATTTGAAACTCCAAAGTGCGATACCACCGCTCTTCGTTTCCCTATTCCCCCCTCCACTCAGCGGATTTCCGATTAGGTAGCCTCATCGCCGGGTCCCATTCTAGTAAAATTATTTGATCTGCCGCTGCCCTCGCATCAGAGTCCAACTTAGAATCGGATCAAGAAGTGCTGGAATTTGATTTCGTTGGAAATCCAGAATTTCCCACCCGCTATGTTATTTTCCATAGGTTTTCGATCCTTACGATTGTTTTTCCCTTCCCGTGTTCCAAAATTTCCATTTTGGAAGAGATATGAATGACTTGCTTAAAATGAGTGGAATACAATCCAGTTGTTGGACAAATGGATTAGCCTTTTCTTTCTCGTGAATTCCCAGCTTAACATTTCGCTCAACGCCACGTCAATTCTGACCGGTTTTCACACTGACGTCCTGTTTAGGAGTGGAGTGGTCGGATCTGCGTAGCGTGGAGTTCTCATGAATGACCGGCTTATGAGAAATTCTAGGAAAGAACACTCCCGCTGGTTTCATAGATAAAATCTATTAGAAAATTGAAGATACGCTGCCTTATTTGAAGTTTTAATTCTACTTAATCGATACTTGAATGTAGCTCCTTTATTGCAATATCACTTACAATTTTCAGCCATTGTGATACGTTGACAGACTGGTAAATTTCCTCGACAATATATGCAAGTATATTGCACTGTATTTCAAAGATTAGATTAAGTAGGACGACATTTTCCTTCCAAACACTCTCTTTTATTTTGGACTTGCATAACAAACAAACATTTTTTTAACGTGAAAAGTTTATTTGCAATCGGTTTACAACAAAATTTCCTCGGGTTAAAATCGAATTCCAAAAAGACATTTTTCCCCCTCCGTTGCCAAGCAACATTCACAAAACAAAACAACTGTGGGGTTGTTATTATATTTCTACTTCAATTTCTGCATGTACCGAATGGATCTTTTAAATTTATTAATTTCTTTTTAAGGTAAATTATATTTTTGTCAGCGGTGGCGAGTCTTGAGGCCTACTTTTTTAGAGACAAATTTCATTTTAGTTACCTAAAACTATTAATTATAAAAAAATCAACAATGTTCGAGAAAAATAGCTAATTTTTTAACTAAATTTTTAAATTTTATTGTCTACCTCCTATACTCCCGGGTCTTTTATACGAACTAAATAAATAATACTTAGAAAGGATATTAATTATATGAAATGTTTTTTGTATTATTTACAAATATCACAATTTGAACTATAATTAATCAGTACTGAATACACAAAAACTATTTTCAACTATCCCTGAAGTTCCTGGAAGTTTGAAAGAAATACATTGCCTTGAAACTGAAAACAATTTCAAACTAATATCCAGTGAAAATAAAATGCATAATCGTAGTCTTAAAAGCTTAATATTTCAAAATATAGGAGTAATTGATGAGCAACGTCTTCAAGGCACACGTTTTTCTTATTCATCACATCTTAAGCGGCTTAAACGCCAGTTGAGGAATAAAGAAAAACGACCAGACTTAAGCATATAAACGTCTGCAAGTTATGAAGTCTAGAGATAAGCAGAAGCAACAGCGTTCATACAAAATGTAGCTCTAAAAAGAAGTTAATTTTCAAAGAATTCCAGGGTTAAAATAATAATTTTTTTCCTTTTTTATATTGCCAAGATCTTTCCGAAAAAATATAAAATCACCCATTCGAAAATATTCATCAAAATTGTGCCTGATTGCTCTTGTTACATTTCTTCTCATGCTATACAGCAGTTATTATTTAAAACCTTTGACCAGAGGTTCCCAACCAGTGTACGCGCTACTTAGGGGTATGCGAAGGACTAGTTAGGGGTACGCGAAGGACTAGTTAGGGGTACGCGAAATCAAAGTTGGTATTGGCGGAAACAAGAAAAGATAAGGAATTTTAAAAAGTTACAGAATTTTGCTTCCCTAAATGAATACTTGCTATTTAATAACTATGCCACTTGCAAAGTTGATCATTAGAGGGGTAATTTTTAACCATCCTTATAAGTTGATGCGAAATTATTACAATACCGATTTCATTTGTTTTGGCACTGAACTAATATTATTTTTAAAATGCAATAAAATATAAAATAAATAAGTCGAGCCAACGCTTTTAATTCGTGTCATTCTACTCTTACGCTAACCTGATCTCAACATTATTGATAAAAACTTCTTTGCATAGACGGATGGTTGGTGAGGCAGCATCAACAGACAGTAGCGGGTATATGACTATACTCCCTACAGCAGGTAACATGACAGTAGAGGGTACGCGAAAATATAAAGATTGATCGAGGGGTTCGTGAGGGTATGAAGGTTGGGAACTCCTGCCTTAGACCATAATTTTTCAGAAGTATTCGAAACTCTACTGCTACTGAAAAATATTCTATTAACCCTTTGCACTCCGAAAGATAGTAGGATGCATAATTATACACGCGTGAGTGTAAGGATTGATTTGGCGATTTGGAAAGCTGAAAAATATTGTTATCGGATTGTTTCAATTCCTAACAATTAATCTGTGTGTATCTGCTGTTATATGGTTTTTGTAATAAGCGCTATCTAACAAGAATGTATAAAAGATGCAGCATTCAGAATGTAGAGTCTGACTCGGCATACCAGTCCAAAGGGTTAAGAAATAATTTTTCAACAAAACCCAGATTTTACGGTATCACATTGAAATCGCATCTTTTTTGGTGATGGTTTTTATTCCGACTTGTTTTAAGGAAGCTTGACATACTTTATAAAAAAAGAGTCAATGCATCTGCTGTTGCCGCCACATGACTGTGAATTCTTGTCCTTTCGACGTGAAAACGTCTTTCCGCTCGTTACAGTGATAGTCGGTCGAGCTTTCTTGTGTGACAAAATACCGTTCGATTTGAATCGCTAACAACTACGAGACGAATAATGCGAAAAGAATGGTTGATCTCCACAACGGATAGATCATATCTGTAAGAGTTTGTCGCATGGTATTTGTTTTGCCTGTGACGTCATAGTAACAGTGTAGGTGCATGCGCGTGATTGTTATGAATTGGCTTTATGTAAGGTTATGAATAAGTGTAGCGTGGAAACGCGTTTAGCTGGGAGGTTGATTCTGGTGTCATTGTAAAGAGCTGGAGGAGTATTATTAGGACCCAAAGTGAGACAATGAAAATATTCACCAGAATATAAGCAAAAATTGGTATTAAATTGAAAATTTCAAACTCCGCATGTTTTTTGATTATAACATGCAGAGTGTTCTTTTAAATTCTACGAAACTTACAGAACACTTGACAATATGTAAAAGAATTGTATTAAAATTTAATATTACGGGAAATATAAGCATTTGCAGTTAATAAAGTTTTATTGCGCATACGCGAAATGTAGTTCTATATACAGTCAACAGATGGCGCTATCAAAAGCTACTCTAAATAAAACATAAGAAAGACGCATTTCGGATCCGCGCCGAAGATTTTTTGTGAAAACGTCGGGATAAAATCATAAAACAAGTATTTCGTATTAATATGTAATTTAATTATCAATCTCTTTAATACAATATTTGCACAGAGTAGATAAATCACAAGTTTATCGCATGTAGCTAGGGTCTGTGGTAGCTTGTGATTTATCTATTCTGTAACCATTATACTACTCTGTGTAAATATTGTATTAAAGAGATTGATAATTAAATTACATATTAATGCGAAACACTTGTTTTATGATTTTATCCCGACGTTTTCACGAAAAATCTACGGCGCGGACCCGAGCTGAGCCATTCTTATGTTTTATAAAGTTTTTTTTATTTCTCTTGCAAGATGCTCAAAGGTTTCCAAAATTAAATTATCACGGTTTATTTCAAATCAGTCGAGTGAGCACAAATTAGTTCTATTAAATTTGGTCTATATTTTGATTTCTATTCCTGTCGCTGTATTTAGTTTTGGGCAAGAAAACTATCTATCTTACATTTATCTATAAACTTATTCCTTTTCTTACTTATAAAGCATTTCCTTGGGAAAAAAAGCATATAATTGGTAGCTACTGTCTCAAAACCAGCGGTAAGTAGAGAAGGAAACCCGGACAGGTCCGGGAGGGGATTCAGATCGGATAGTCGGTAATTGCCGGCGGACATTAATCTAATCATACAAGGAAACTGTCTCTCTCTTTTTCTGCCTAAACTGATGACTGCTCTAGTATAAATAAGAATTTTACAAGTAGGGCGCACGCAGAACACTCGCAATTTGCATTTTCCAGCATGAGGAATATCTTTCTTTAAACTGCCGTTTCATGGCAAGGTGAAAGGTAATGCAAGAGATTTGAGAGGTCTGCCACAGTCCTATTCCCTTTGCCCAAATGGGCTCAAAATGTGATTCATACGTATAATTCTGATGACCAGACCGCTTACCAAACCATTTATCTCGTTTATTGAGGTTTCGAACAGGAGCGACTCGTGCATAGGAACTGAGGTACTGCAGCACCCCTAACTTTTTCCATTGTGTAAATTTATTTCATTTCGAATTTAATATTTAAATCTATCCACATCTAACGGAATTTCACATTAAAAGATTTCGATCTTCAAATAAGCCGTTAGGAAAAATTGAGGCAGAAAGCTAAGTACCCTATCTTAGTTTTCCACTACCCGAAGACGATACGCAAGGTAGAAAGTAACTTAAAGTAAAGGAGAACTGAGGATCGTTCCAGCACAGAATTCCGTCTGCGCGCATGCGTAGTTGCAGAGCGCAGGCTTTCCCTTCCTTTCCTTACTACGTTTTCACTCTGAATGGGAACTGTCGACTTCGGCAGCACCAGTTGAGCTATGTAGAAACAGAGTTTCAAACATTTGACCACAGCGGAAAATTTTTTTCATCAGCTAAAACTTTGAAAATAAGTAAGAAAATGAGGGAAAATTAATGATAAATAAAACTTTAATTGAAAAAGTATTTTTATAGCAATTAAATTTGTATGAAGCTTCTTGCAATCCGAAGGATTTTTCGACAATTTTTATCTATAAATGGCGATGAAATATATATGAGATATTTTCCGCGATACAAGTGTTTTCAAAATTTCAGTTTAACAAATTTCGAGTTTAAATTTTTTTATTAAAATTAATTTGGTAAAATACTTATCTATATTAGAAGAGAAAAAAATTGTTATAAATTATTCATTAAATATAAAACTACTCAAAGAAAGAAAACAAGACACAAAATGTAAGTGATACAAATATGCTCCATGAGCAGCGAAGGATTTAAAGTTACAACACCACCAAAATTACATAACACGAGCCGGTTATAAATCATATACCGGTTACGAAACCTCACTGGTTTTGAATCATCGCGTTCATATGTACACGAACAGACAGACCATCAACCCGCCTGCTGGTTTCAACCAAATAGATCTACAATTCTGTAGATAAAACTGTTGGAAATTATACGCAGTTAACGTTCCTTCAGTCTCTTCATTCAATCTTCTACCCAATCACAAGCTATTGTGATTATGTGATGATACAATACGTCACTGCGTGACGTCATATGCATCCCATGATTCCCTTCATGGAGAGCCGGTATAAGACAGTTAGTGATGTAGTTTGAACTGTAATTGTGAAACGTTCTTTATGTCTTTGTCTTGCGTGCTATGTGTTCAAAATAAACAATGATTAAACCAGTTTCTCGAACTCTGCTAATTGCTAATTGCACTCTGCTAATTTCCCCTTCAAAAACCGTATGCCGAATTTCATGTATATAGTTTTTTGCGTATTTGAGTTAAAGGTTTGCAAGCCTACTGATAGTGAGACAGCTTTCCTGTTGACGAATTCCGTCCAAAAATTGGTACAGATCTACGATATTTTGTGTAAAAGCAAAATAAAAAAAAATCCATTCGTTTGCTTCCCTCCATTTTTCAGTTATCGTGCTCACAGACAGACATAATTCAAAAAAATGTGTTTTTCAAACTCAAGGAGGTCAAAGACATGGAGTTTTATCAAAATTACGAGTTCAAATTCTTTTTACAATTAAAACATTCACTCTTTCGTCTTAGTGTATAAGAAAATATATGTCATTATTTTTCAGCGTTCTTAAAAGCATTTTGTTCAGTAATTAACAATATAATGATGTGTGAGTTTTTAAAATAAACTTTATGAAGGATAACAGTCAAGCTCCGGGTTAGGAATAGCGGTTATTGCAAAAAAAACCCCAGGTTTCCGGATTAACCTGGCGGTTAAAACCGCTCAAAATAACCGGTTTTTGAAAAATCTGGTTTTCGGTTTTTTTTTTTAAAGCAACGTTCGTGGACAGATTTTTTTATTAATAATACACAATAAGTAAGCATTAATACAATAATTAATTAATGTGATAAGTAATGATTATAAATAAGTAATTAATACAATAAGTACTAATAATAAATGATTAATTAATACAATAAGTAAGTATTGTAGACAAAATTTTAAGATTTGTAGACAAATAAAAAAAGAAATTAGAGAGTACAGACGTAAATAATCGTATTTTATGTTGTTTGCGTCTATATGTATAATAATAATAAAAAAACTATGTCTAAATTTTTATACTGTCCCTCGCTCCTCATATTTATCAAAATATTTTTGGTACGCTGAAATTTTAAATAAAATGTCCCAATCTTCTGCGACCAAAACTAATCGAGTTATGAAAGCTTGACTATGACTATTTTAGACCATCTCAACGTAAGCCTCGAGGAAGCGCTGGCCGTTTATTGGCCTAAGATGATGAAATTTAAAACTTCATAATTCGAACCTAAAATCGAGCCTATCTTTTGACAGCTGATTGTGCCGAGGTTTTTTCTCCTGGGTTTGGATTTAACAACAAAAAAAAAATAACCGGTTTAAACCGGGGCAAAAATAACCAAAAAACCGGTTAACCGAAACAAAAAAAAACGGTTTTCGGTTTAAACCGGTAAGCCTTTCCCATCCCCACTCCAGATCAAAAATAAATCAACATAACACTGCCTTCTCACTTGGTGAAGCTATTTTAAATCAATTAGATATTTTGCTGCCTTGAGACTATATCAGGATATAATACTATACCATCTGTGATATTAAAAGATTAATTTTATGAATTCTCTTTTTAGCTTTAATGATGTAGATATAGAAATTCTAATGATTGTTACTGATTTAATTTTAATGAAATTCCAGAAATTTCTATAATTCTTGATCATATAATTGCAGTATTTCCCTTCTGGAATTGCATAAAACCAAAGCAGTTTCATACATGAAGTGTGTCACACGATTTCGATCTCGTATATTTTTTTCCCCAAGCCCGTGAAAATTATAAAATCGAAGTTTCATTGTACTATAAAGAAAATGTCATCAAATTAATTCTCATCAAGCCTCTAATTAGAAGTCAATTTAAATACGTATAATATTAAGGATGTTGAATGTTACACTCATATTAGAAGAAATTAATCATTTAGTACTGTAGCCTATATAATATTTTAATGAAATTCCCGAAATTTTAATTTCAGATTACTTTATCCAATATGATATCACACCGCTTTTATGTCTGGACTACTAAATTAACAAGTGGTCATCTGCAGAATATTAAACGAGGCTCTTTAAATGTATATAAGCTGTCGAGCCTCTTTGTAACTGGTTTGTAGATAACGCGATATTCTTCACGTTGAACTTGAAATTGAGCATTTCTAAGTAAATATCAAGCACATCCAGTAGCTTCTGGCTCCTGTTCATTTTAAAACGGCATCTTTATTCAGAAATGATGTTGAGAAGTTACAGAAAACAATGACTTTCAGGAAAGGGTTTAAGGTATCCGACTATGTTGAAAAAGCGATTTTCGAAGAAAATTTCAAAAACTTTTTTTATGATCGAAAATTAAAGCCGCAACTTGAAGATTCTAAAATAGTCTTTGTTTTTATTCTTATTCCTTGAATATTTTATTCCTTGATATTTATTTGAACTAATGCGTTATTATATTTTTTAAATGCGTTTTCTGAAAAATGAAAATTTCACTAAAATTGGTCCACGAAAAACGCGATATCTTCAAAACAATTCATTAAAATTCATTGAAATATGATAAATATATATCAAAACTCTTTGAGGTTGTAATAGACCGCAGGTTTTATGATAGCTTTATTTAGTCATGTTTTTCAGTCACTTTCACTTTTACAAATAGGATATTTTTGGCAAAAAATGAATGATGCCAATTTTGAATGTACATAAAATATTCATTTATTAAAATAAATTTTATCTAGCGGTCTTTTGCATTCTAGATAGTTTGTTAAGTACGCATGCGAAATTAAAATCAAATAAGTCCCATATTTTTTCAATTATGCTTTTTTTTAAAAATGAAATTTTTATTAAAATTCTTGAAAAAAAAATTTATTTTCAAAAACTACTGATGATATATTGAATTTTTATTTCTAATTGTGGATATTTAAGTTTATTTTTGTTATTTAACTCTGTAAGTATTTTTTGTGCATGCTTTTTAAAACTTTTTCTCTGAACCTAGTCGGGTAACTTAAAGGTCGTACCAATTTGGATCATATTTGATACTAGGGGCAGAATATCTCATAACGGGCAACAATGGAGCTTTGCCATTCCACTCTATAGTATTATAAAAAGATTGTGCCGGATAATTGAACTTACGGAGGTTTCAGAGTTTAAGTGAGACGAGTCCATGCTTCCATCCCATTTTGCATTGTCACTGCCATGATGGTGTAGAAATATTATATTCCTGTGTAATAATGATTCAAGCCCATATGAATCATTATTACACAGAAGTCATTATTACATCATTAACTCTCTAATCCCGAGGAAACTTTTTTCTTCTAGCTCCTTTAAAAACGGGCCTTTTTGGAAGAATACGACATGAGTTGGACTCTCCCAACCTTGGTGGTCATTTACCCCTCCACCCCTTACTGTAATCTTCCCTTAAAGAGCACGGAAATGGGCTGTGGTTGGCAAGGATAATTGGACCCCCTACCGCGCTTATCTCCGACAGATCGGCCTTCTAATCTGTTAAGGGGAAATTTTTAGACCGCCTCCCTCGGCGTGAAAGAGTTAATACAGTTCAATGAATATCCAACAGGTAGCAAGAACAATTAAAAGTCCACTGATATTTTGAATGCAGCTAATCAACTGCGAGATCTGTTCTCTCAGATATGAATTTCTTCGAGGAATTTCTTCATAAGGTTTTCTGATAGGATTGCTCAAAAGTCTATTTTTCAATAAAAATACCGGATAGATTTGAATAAATAACGCATAATTTGTGTGGATTTCTCATATTAAAGATGTGTACGCGTCGTTTTCCATAAAATGAATTTAAGCATAATTAAGAAAGATAACAGCATGTTTTGTTGGGTAATGTCTTGTTGGGGTGATATATTTTTCCTTAAATTTGGGTTTAAAATGAGAAAAAAATTGCTCAGCGGACGTGGGCCCATTTGTGATGGATTTCCATATATTGAATCACCAAACCAAACACTTTGATTATATGGTATTTAAATAGGTTATTTAAAATTTAAAAAATATATAATCTTCTATTTTGAAGTTTGAAAAATGTCGCTCTTAATCGCTTCGCCCCGCTGGTGTAGTAGTGAAGTTTGGAGAGGGGGTGACAGTTCAGGTGACTTCCTCGTCATCTGACCGCAGTTCAAAATTAAGAGGTATATCCCAAAATAACCCTTATGTTGATTCAAAGCAGGATGTTAATGTAACTAAACTAAAGTAAACTAAATTAAAGTAAACTAAATTAAAGTAAACTAAACTAAACTAAATTAAAGTAAACTAAACTAAGCTAAACTAAGCTAAACTAAACTAAATAAAGTAAAGTAAAGTAAACTAAACTAAAGTAAACTAAACTAAAGTAAACTAAACTAAAGTAAACTAAAAGTACAGTAACTAAAGTAAACTAAACTAATCTCTTCGCATACAATGACATGTCAAACTTGTGCATCGAATTAAAAAATTCTTGTTATTGAAATCTTAATTAAATCAAAGTAGCGATTAGTTTT
Source organism: Araneus ventricosus (assembly GCA_013235015.1). Lineage (NCBI taxonomy): Eukaryota > Metazoa > Arthropoda > Arachnida > Araneae > Araneidae > Araneus > Araneus ventricosus. Next base: position 18,852 of record BGPR01003363.1, on the reverse strand, counting down.
AAAACAAAAACCATCTGCACACGCATAACTATCTTAAGTGCTATCTTACTATTTTTTTTATCTATTATCTATCTTATTTACCTCTTATCTATCTTATGTCTTTACTATCATATTTAGATTGAAATAACATTAAATATGCAACATAGGGTGCATCATCTGAAGAGGAGGTTCAATAGATTCGTAGTCCAGGGATTAAGCTAATTTAATTCATTTGTTACCAATGTCTTGAAGCAATAAATTTCATATAAAAAAACTGGATTTCACTTCAGAAGCATTTTATGTCTCTATGCAACAAAACATTTAGAGGGAACTTTTTAAGATTGGATCTGATCAATATTTTCATCCAATTTTGCGCTTTAGTCATTTAATTTTCGGAGATTCCTGTAATTTTTATAGAAGAGAATGTATAATTTATTTATAAGGACTAAAAAGCTACAAAAAACAAAACAAATGAAGAGTCTGAACATCGAAATGATAAAATGTAAGGTTGTTTTTTTTCGAAAAAAATTACATATAAAATATAGTATTATTTTTCAGTTAAAATATTGGTTTAAAAACCTTATGTAATTAGGTTCTCTGTGCCTTTATTAAATTTTACAGTCATGTACTATGTCTTGAAAGCCTTGCGTTTATCTTCAATATAAAGAGCAAAAAAAGTTTGTTTCAGGAAAGGAAAAACGAGTTATTCAATAAAATGATTTTCTTATTCGTATGCGAGGGGTTTACTCAAGTGAAATTCAGTTTTTATATATGAAATTCATAGCTTGAAAACATCAGCATTAAACGACTGAACTTTCAAACTCGCAGTAAGATTTTTTTAAAATTTTTTGCATAGGTATTTCGAATAAAGTTCAGTTAAAAAGACTGAAAGCAACTGACTTTCTTTTAAAAAAAATAAGCTATTTTTATTTTTAATTCTTTGCATTTTGATCACAATGCATAGATCCCATAGACATACGATAGTGACACCCATTCGCGAGACAAGATTATCTTGTATATGGCATTGATGCACATTAATCAGTTGCGTTTAGAATTAAAAGCAAGAATCATTACTCTTATCCGAATGTAGCTCAAAATTATCTCTACTAATAATAAAGGAGAATGTGTGTGTCTTTGCGTGTGTGCCCGTGTGTTGGTCCTTTACAGGGAAGACCGTTGAACAAGAGCTACGAAATTTAGCACAAACATACTTTGGAGGATGGGAATGTGCACCTCGGAGCCCCTTTTTTGAAATTTTAATTAGAATTTTAATTAATTAAAAATTAAGCAAAAATGTTTGGCGTTTTTCCTTAGTAACTTCCGAAAATCTTACAGCACAAAAATCATTTTTACATTATCTTAAAGAGCAAAACATTACCTTTCCAATGATATTAATTAAGTATATTAATTAAGTTGCCTTACAATGTTTTCTCGAATTTTAATGGATTTTTCAAAATATTTTTGGCATAATTTACAACAATACTTTTCATTGGTGCAACGCAACTCAAACTATTTTCATTGTTTAAACAAATATTTAAATGCATATTTATCTTTCATTGTTGTAATATGAGGTAATATCCTAATGCATTTTGATTTCATATTTTATTTCATCATAATTTTTATGAAATTTGCAAACCGAGCTCTCCGAGATATTGCTTTGCTTACATTAAGAAATATATCCAGTAAGCTCAATGGTTATGGCTGCTATGTTTTCATTCTTTTCTCAACATGTTTTAATCCAGCTAACATACCACTGGCCATAAAATGTACTGCGGCCTGTTAATGTTGAAATCGAATGCATATCTTACAAGAGGAATAAGAAAGTGAAGATGGTGCCGCAACATGGAACAGAGGTTACATGACATGGTTAGTTATCTAACTCCATTAGGAACATTTATGTAGACAATGAACAGAAGAGGTCCAAGGTCACTAATAGAACATGAGATAGATATCTACCACAATCTGAAGTTTAAAATTACGTTGATAAGATAACCATGAATATAAAATTAGGCAAGATTGATTTGAAATCATATTCCCGGCGAACAAACTGGTCGCCGAAGGCGGATAGTAAGTAATAATGTAAATAGGGATTTGTAGAATAATGTTTAGTCCATTCATTTGTACTAGTGTCAAATGATGGCGGTTTAAAGTCATTCATAAAAATCATGAAAATAAGGATTGAAATAAATTTCTGCATAATGCAGTAATACTGAATCTGTACTCCGTAAGTGAGTGTGAAATAATAGAACGGAGGCAGGAATGCTTGGAAAATAATAAAAAATTCTGCAAAGCCAATTATTAAAATCGAAAAGAGAAAGAAATAGTCTGCTGGCAAAAATAAAATATCAACCCTTAAATGGAGGGAAATATAAAGTAACGCAAAAAATATCTTGAAGCAATTATGTAAAATAGCAAAATTCAATGAAGAATAAACGTTTAAATTAGATATAGAAAGATTGATTTTTAATGCAGAAATATAGAGACTTGCTGGAATAAAATATGGCAAAAAAGTATTGTTTATTTATAAATTTGTAAATCAAAATAAAATTTAATTCTCACACATATCGCTATTTTATAATATTTAGATTCCACCTCAGTCATATGCACTTCTACCTCTACATTCTACATTCTACCTATGAGTTTCTGGAACGAAATGCTAGTTTTTACCCCTGATGAATTTTAACGTAGGACTACGTTCCTGCCATTGGGGTCTCAGGAAGGAATTTGATTCACACGCCAAAACGCCACAATAAACGCTGTATGGGAGATCCTCTTTATCTAGGTAACTACATATGTTAAAAACATAACTGTCTTATTTTAGAGATAAAGGATAACAACAGAAGTTACAAAAAAATTTGAAAATCGGAATTGTAGTTCAGCGACGACTGAGTAGCAAAGTTGGTAAAAAATACGCATGAATTGGTGATTGGTATCTTGGAATCTGCATATGTTAAAAACGTAACTAATGTCTTATTTTAGAGATAAAGGGTAGAAACTTCGAGAAACAAAAGAGTCACGCGAGTAAAGTAGTCCTACGCCTTTAACATCAGCGGCTGTTTGAAAAAGACAGCCTTCCGTCATTTTTTTATGTGCTTCAGTTGCCTGTGATCTAATGTTTTAATATAATTGTCATGATCCATCTCAGCTTCAATCACTAATTAAAAGAACATTCAACAGGTTGCATTCAGAAACGGAACTCCAACGGAGCAGTTCAGACACTACAACATTCGCAAAGATGTTTACATAAACACTTGATAAAATCTTAATGTCTCTTAAGAAGAAAATTTTGACCATATTCCCACTTTGTTACTTTTGAACAAATTCCTTATATCATTGAAATACTCTTCTTCTTCATCACCATCTTCAGTAAATCTGTAAAAGGAACATAATTGACATGTGATTTACAGAGATTAAGGGGTAAAAAAATATTTTCATTCATTTTGTAATTTTTTTTAAAAATTGATGAATATTTTTAATTTAAATAGAAAAAGAATATGCAAAAAAATTATCTTTCCCTTCCCAGAAGAGTTTCTTATATCTTATTGTACAGGGTTTTTAAAATTTCATATTCCAACATAGTTCTACGAATTCTGCCGAATTTAATGCTGGAATCGAATTCTAATAATGCATTTGACGAAATATTTGGAGCTATGAGTTCTAAAATTTTTTTAATTTTTAATGAACAAATATTGAATAATATTTTGAAATTCCTCATATGAGTAAAGAATAGAAAAACAATGAAATATATTAAAAAATTAATTAAAACTGTAGGGGCATTTTTACCTTGTTTTCTTAAAACAAATATTGTTCTTTATTTATTTTATTTGTCTTATTTTTACAGGTAATCATACGGAATTTCTCATGTAATTCAAACAAACAAAAAGGAGAAAATTATTAGTACAGTAAAATATCCAGAAAATATATTCTCGTATATTACATTTCATATTTTTTATGTATTCATTGTAGTTCCGAAAAAAAAATAGCTCTTAGCAACTTTTGGCCAATCAAACTAGGAAATTTATCAACTTAGAAGTAATTGATTATAAGTCAAACTTACATTGAAAAATACTCAGCAAAATGGAAATATTTTTCTTAAACGAAAAATAAAGGAAATAAAATAAGTTAATTTTTAAAATTCAAAATTTTCTGTTTCGGAGGCGAGATAAATCTTTTAAAATATAAATTATATAAGTGAAATATATTTTATTTTAAGTATATTTATTATTATGTTTATTACCTATTCCTTTCTAAACATTTAACAGAGTTTATCCGAATTCCATTTTTTAATTATATTCAAATTTTTTCAACGAAGCAGAAAGGAATAAAGTTCCTAACATGCTTAGAGCACCCTAATATCTAAAGAATTTCCCTTTTAAAATAACGGCGCTCGAGTTTTTCCAAAGATAGTTCCTTCAAAATTCAAACAAAAACAAATAAAAAAGGACTAACGGCTTTATCTGAAATATTACAAGAATTTTGGTGCTCCAAAACTGCTTTATAACAAACGAAAGAAAAAACAACCACATGGAAGTGTCCCAGATAACTCGAATTCTAACCTTGACTTTTTTTCCAAAAGAAGAAAATTTTTACATCCCTTCTATCTAAAATGGGAGAAGTTTCTCTCATTTTCATTAACAAGGGGATAATTCCATTTATGAATCATTTATATTTCATATGAGGCACATTTTTCACGAAACAAGAACAAAAACTGATCTCCCCAACCTGAAAAGCTGGCAGCAGAAGAAAGGAAGACTGTCTGTCACACAGGTATGGCACACAAATCGTAGCGAAGATGACAGGTAGTCTTCCTCCCCCCGACCTTTCTTCATAACCTATCAACTTGTCGCGAGGGCCCCTGAATAATTGAAGTCACGTACGGTTGCCGTTAAAGCTGTTTTGCACAGTGATCTACTGTACAAGGCCTTGGTGGTATTAATCTCCGCTTCTTGAAATCCCCAATGTTAGTTGACCACAAGTGAGGGTTGCATGCTAAGTCGATAGATTGAATAAATTAACCTGGGGCGATGTGAATCTTCCTTAAGATTATAAAAAGGGAAGTTGGACCGTTAATCGCTACCTGTTAGGCATATGTCAAGTGTCCAGTCAACACAGGCTCGGACACACCATGATTTTGGTAAGTCATGGGTGCTGTTTTTTTTGTTTGTTTTTTTCTGATTGATTGGGCGGAAATTATCATCTTTATTGATAATAGCGTGTGATTGAGCAATATTTATTTATGCATACGATTTTGCTTGTTGATATAAGTCTTATTTGTGAAGTTTAATTACACTGATAAATTGACATAATTCTTCTAGTTGAAGATCTGGAAGCCCTTTTTATGTCTAAATATTTGGTTTGTTTTTATTTGTGGAAGTTAATACCAGAATTAAAGCTATATCAAATTCATTTTTGTTCTGGTTTTGGTTGTCAATCAATCAAGGAATTACATCGAGTTCTAAGCAAAGGTTGCTAAGGAAGAAAGCTTAGTCATTTGTTAATATTTTTTTAAATTTTAATGATAAATCATTAATTTAATAATTATGTATGAAATGATTTTGTTCTGTAAAATTTTTTTAAAGTTGCTTCGAAATTGAATAACCTGGAATAATATTTTACATCAATATATTTCTATTTCTAATTATAGAGATTTTAATCAGCTTCGCAAATGAGAATTGCATTAACAATTAAAAATCATATTCATTGTTGAATATATGATATTAAACATTTTTGCTAAAGATTTGATGGCAAGACTTACTAATTAACTGAAGTATAAATAAAACAATAATCAATATATGATTATCAATATTAATCAATATTTGGTTTACAAAGAAATTAAATTTGTTTTAATTCCAAAGAATCTGAACGGAAAATTACGGATTAACTTAAAATTAAATTTTCATAAATTACAATAATTTTTAAAGAATTTAATTATATTTACATTTATTACTATATATTTTGTTATCATATATGTTAGACAATTATAATAAACAAACAACTCTTTTGAAGTTTCGTTAAAAATTGCCTCATTATTCTAATTTTATCATGCTTATGATTTACTTTTTAAACTGAGGTTAACTCATATTTCAAATACCCTGATTATCTTCTTTGTTATATGTATTGCGAAAGAATGAAATTTGTTTTAGAGAAAAACATATTTTTTAAACTTACTTATGATTGAAAATAAAAAAAATTCTCATTAGTTGTGATAATATTTCCTATTTAATCTCGCTACTAATTTAAAATACCTGTTTTAATTATTAATAAAAAATTATTTTAATAGCTTTGTTATTTTTTAATTATAATAAGATTCATGTTATGATTTTTATACTCTGATAAAATATCTAGCATATAGTTTTGTTTAGCTTATATAGCTTTTCTGAAAAATTAAATATTTAATTAAATGAACGATGACAAAAAAGTCACTGATTTTAAGAAATTATATGTCAAACATCATTTACAAAAGTTAAAAATTAATCTTTGAAAGAAATATTATACAAATAAAAATGTCAATTTTTTATAAATCTAAAAATAAAAATTCATGTGTTAAACATAATTCACAAAATTTAAAAATTAATCTTTTGAAAAATATTATACGAATAAAAATGTCATTTTTTATAAATCTAAAAATAAAAATTCATATGTTAAACATAATTTACAAAATTTTAAAATTAATCTTTTGAAAAATATTATACGAATAAAAATGCCAATTTTTTATAAATCTAAAAGTAAAAATTTCATTTTTATAATCCTAAATAAGTACATACCATTTTCTTTTGCCAACCTGCACTGTCTCAAAGTTTGACAATGGGATACTCTTACATTTTAATGAAAAATAATAAATAGAATTTATTCGTAATGAAAAATTTATTTTTAACATTTTTATTTCATACCCTAAGATTTTAATTTTTTATTATTATATTTAAAACATATAGATTCAAAAAAAAATATTTTTATAGAACTTAACGAATTCTTTCCGTTACATTCTGGATAAATTATTTGAACGGTTTTCATCTGAAGTGAGATTATATGTCAGTTTCTAAACTTTTTAGAGAAAAAATTAATCATTCAAGATCAATTTTCGTAATTCTAAGGAAGACACATTTAATTATTTTAAGTAAAATGTATCAAATCTTGCTTATATGATGCTTTAGTAGCAACTTTCTTTATACGTTGATCAAAGAGGCTCTTACCATTGTTTTACCCGCTATTCACAACAGCAAATGACAGTCATTATAATAATAATAGAAAATCACCCGTTATGATATGACGGGTGAAAATTGCCTCTTAATTCGAGAGATTTCCCGTCAAATTTGACGTGTTTAAATAGATATATATGCGAGAGAAATGTTTAACACTGATTGAAAACAAATAAAATAAATATATGTTTTATGAGAGGAAATATTTCTTTTATATACATATTTCTTTATCCAAAAAACCTCTTGGTGAACAACATTCCGTGTGAAGTATTTTTCGTTGTTTAACAATTTTCCTTGTACTTCAGATCTCTTTATGTAACTTTTAACGTTGCCAAAAAATATTATCAAATTATATCATCACGATTGCAATCAATAATCAGATACATCGAGACGTCCAAACTATATCACGCGCATGATATACCACTGACGTGATTTACTACTTTCTATTGAAAAACGGAAATCAATTTGTAATATATGATTAATATAATTTAAAATTTCTCGGGAACTATTGATCATAGCGAGATAAAGTTCATATCAATCGATAGAAAATTTCATTTCACTATTTTAGAGCTATTAAATTTGAAGTTAGAACGACAATTACTCTTTTAAATTTAAAATTACTGAAATTTAGGTTCTCTAGCAATGAAATAATGCTGTTTAACGTCTCGCAGTGCTATGGCGCGAATTTTATTGTTGGTGACGTCAGAGCGTTACCGGATCAGTGAGAGACAGGTCTGGGCTATTATATTAGTAATTTCGATATAGCACCTGTAACATATTTTCCACTATTGTCAATGACAACTCAAAATGATAGTGTGTAGGAAGTTATTAGCGGTTGCATCAGAGCTGATAGTGAAATTATAGAAATAGTAAAATAAAATTAAATAACTTTCACTTAAATATATAGTTTTATTGCACAATATTGATTATTGTTTTAAACTAAATTCGGCTCAAATGTATCTTTGTATTCCTCAATACATTAGGATTATATACAGGATTATATCACAATGTATAATTATAAATCTCACTGTCTAAATATTCTCGCTTCACCTTTTACATGTACAGTGGGTTGCCGATATAATGTGGACACTTTAGAATTTCCATATGTTTTCGAATATCTCCCCAAAATCTGCATGCATATTCTTAGAATTTCGAACATGTAAATATTAGGTTTGGATTCACATTTTACACTGAAGATTCGGTCAAGAGAGTATTTAGGGGTCCGACCAGAAAGTGAAGAAAACAAAAAGGGATTTCGAAACCCTCGTTTCAAGGAAAGTTGATAACGAGATTAAACTTACATCGATGGTTATGTCTGATGTGCATAATATTTACATGCATAAAGGTTTCTTTAAAAAATCCCAAATTTTTCAGCATGTTTTTTGCTTATAACTTACAGAATTTTAAACCAAATTGTATGAAACTTACAGAATACGTGACAATATGTTAGAAACGCATTGCATAAACATTTGAAGTAAATACTTTAAATAATTAACGAAATATGAATATTTTTAGTAAATGATTTTTTATTGCGCATGTGTGAAATGTAGCGTAATTTTACTTTCCTATATTAAGAGAAAGATATATAGAGAAACTTATATAAAAATTGCATTTCAACACCGTTAATATTATTGATATTGATAGATATTGGCATTACAAGAATTGAATTATCTTGTTCTCTAAAAGAAACAAAATGGTGAGGGTTCATGCACAAACTGAAATTTTTAAATCTTGAATCTTCAAATAGTTATCATCGAAATACAATTTAAATTTTATATTAATTTATAAATATATATGAGAATTCAAGATATTCAACCTTCATAAAATTCAATATTACTGTTCGAATATTCAAGTTTAAAAAATATTTATTTGTGTAAGAAACCTCATCATTTTGTTTCTCTTAGAGACCAAAAGAATTCAGATCTTGCAATTCTGACATCTTCCCAAATACTAACGGTATTGAACTGGATTTTTTTATATAAGTTGTTGTATATATCTGGCTCTTAAGTTATTGAAGTGGAATTACGCTACGTTTCGCACATGCTCAGTAAAGAATTATTTACTACAAATACTCATATTTTCTTGAATATTCAAGATATTTACTTCACATTTGAAAAAGTTGCTTCTTTAACATATTGTCACGTATTCTGTAAGTCTCATACAATTTGGTTTAAACCTCTGCAAGTTACAAGCAAAAAATATGCGAAAAATGTGGGATTTTTAAAAGAAACCTTTATATTTCCCCTAATATTTGAGCTATGTTTACGAAAATGCATGTAAATATTATGCACATCAAACATAAACATTGATGAAAGTTTCAACTCGTTATCAGCTTTCTGTGAAACGGGATGAGTCGAAACCCCTTTTTGTCTTCATCAGTTTCTGGTCGGATCCCTAAATGCTCTCGCGACCGAATCTTCACTGCAAAATGTGAGTTCAAGCCTATTCTTTGCATGTTCGAAATTCTAAGAAAATCCATGCAGGCTTTCGGGAAATATTCGAAAAAATGTGCAAATTCTAAAGTGTCCACATTATATTGTGAACCCACTGTACTTCCATGATATGTCATATTATCTGTTAGACTTTAATGCACAGGGGTAAAAGACTTTAATGCACAGGGGTAAAAGACTTTAATGCACAGGGTAAAAGACTTTAATGCACAAGGGTAAAAAACTTTAATGCACAGGGGTAAAAGACTTTAATGCACAAGGATAAAGGACTTTAATGCACAGGGGTAAAAACTTTAATGCACAGTGGTAAAAGACTTTAATGCACAAGGGTAAAAGACGTGAATGCACAGGGGTAAAAAATCAAGAAAGCATTTTGGACCTCTTCCCATAAACCGATTAAATCCAAAATTTTATATAGACCTACAAATATTTGAGTAAAGACCACATACTTAATTTCATTCATCTGGCTCATTTTTTAAAATTATTCATTAATGGTCGAATAAAGAGAGACATAATCATTTCTCTTTTACATTTTGTATATTAGAAAGTAAAAATATAACGGTGATAAAGAAAAAAAAATACTCATTTAAATTTCTTCTTTGCTGATATTGCATTAGAATTTATATAATGAGAACATTAAAAAAACTAAATTTATAAAAAATAACCAGAATAATCTGCAGAAGTTAAATTCCCGAGAACACATTTGATCCTCGCTGAAATAATTCGCAGAGAGATATAACAAAAATCCTCATTTTGGGTTGGGGTTTTTTTTCAATGAAGTGATGATTTATAAATTATTAATTTAAATTATTATAAATTTTATAATTCAAATAAGCGCTTTTTATAATCACAGATACGTTTTGAATATGCAAGTATTCCATTAAATAGTTTATTCTAAAACCTAAACATTTTTTTATAAAACTTAAGAAACTTTTGATAGCAAAGGCATGATGCTTCATTTTATTTTAAACTAAAAAATGGAATACACTTTTAAAAAAAGTCCATACGTCATTTTTACCATGACGGAAAGAAACCTCGGTACAAAGTATATAAATGATTCGATAAAACGCGTTAAAAAGTGATGAAAGAAATAATATATTTTACGTTAGGAAAAAAACAGTATCATATTTTGCATAAAGTTTCATGTATTTCTAATATTAAAAATAGAATTATTAAATGCATATAGATTTTATAACTATAATTAAGGGGACATACGACTCTTAAACCTCGACAAAATGGTGGGAAACTGTCAAATTCGATACATTATATCTCTGAAAAAATGCAATTCAAAAATTCACTTTTATTCCTAGAAAAATATCTGTTATTTGTCCTATAGTACACACATTTTCAAACCTTTAAATCTGTATGTATTTATTTGAGAGAGTAATAAATATGGGTTTAATTTTTGGAGAAAAAAAAGAGATAGTCCCTTGCGCGGATGGTTAGGGATGAAATATTTATCTAAACATAATATTTTGAGATCTAAGTAATCCAAAAAGTCTGTTTAAGAAACTGAACCACAATTTATCAACATTTAAATTTAATTTCTATTTTATATATCAATTTAAAATAGAAATGTTAAAAATAGTTAAAATATCAACTTTTCTAACCACCTCCAAAAACGTTCTTTGCAGAACTATATTCAAAATTGTGGTTCAGTATGTAGAATATAGCAAAATACATATTCGGTAAAAATGTTATGTTAAAATATTCAATAGTTCTTGAGATATCATGCGCGCAATATCAGAAAACGCATTTTGAGATATAGCGTTTTAAAGATATGGACATATTCAATGTTTACGTTGAATAGCTGATACATTTTCCTTCATAACTTTCATAACTATGGGGATTTGTTTTAAATTGTTAAGAAAAGACAGAGAAATAACATATTTCTCTTTCATAAAATCGAAAATTTTCGAGGTTTAACAGTCGTATGCCCCCTTAAAACCTTTGTTATTTATATAACGTTGAATTAAAAATTATTCGGAAGTGAAAGTCAAGTTTTTCCTTACGGGGCTACGGATACTGTATTAGTAGAATTTTTCTTATGCGTTACAACTGTCCTACCACTCAGCTATAGCAATTACACTCTCCTCGCATCAGTAATCTCCGAGTCTATAATCACCCTGCAGATTGTTATGCTCCCCGTCTTATTGTATAATCATATGTGTGATTGCTATGCTGATTATTAATCAGGGGTTAAAGGAATGGTAACCTAAAGGGTGGTTGAAAGTGACGACATATCTTATCTTCCATAAAAAGGGTGAAAGCACTTCCCTGTTTCTTCGACAAAACGTTCATCTCAATAGGGCATGCTTCACCTGCGCATGATCTAAATGTTCAGGGACATCTTTATATTTTATATTCAAAGCATATATGCTTCTGCTACAATTTACATTTTCATTTAAATAAAATGTTTCCTGTATCTCCAAAATTTAATTTTATCAAGGACAGTTTCATGAAATATATATGGTAAATATATACAAAATATATATGTATTAATTTATATATAAACATATAGAAAATATATAAGCATGAATACATATATACAAACACAAATTTTGCCAAATCTCAGCATAACTCTACATCTGTGATAATAAAAAGAAGTGCAGGAAAGAAATGCATTACAGGAGTCAAATAATGCTTGTGTGAAGAAGATTCATAAAATAAGGCGCACTATTTTTACCCTTTCTTTATTATATCACGATCTAACAAAGAAATGTAACTTCATAGCCTATTATTCCTTCATTGAACATCTTTGTCACATTCATTTCAATAAATATACTTGCAAATACAAAGTTGATGACTTTATTTCACATTTCAGATAACCTGGGGTCTTTTGACCCTATTGGCCTTCTCCAACGCCGGGGGAGACCACATCAAAGGAGGGTTGGGTCACATCAAAGGAGGTGACCACATCAAAGGAGCAAGCGTACTTTCCACTGGTATAAAATCAGTTCCTCAGGCTCTCATTCAACAGGTCTGTGGCATAATCTTTCATTAAATATCGTAAAATGTTTCATTCTCAATCAGTCATCATTGGCATTAACCTTCACTGCCAGATTCTTTTCAGTTTTCATTAAAAGTTGCGTGAATAAGTGTAAGGAATGCAGGTGAAATATTTTAAAAAATAACCTTGGACTTTAATTTTGTTACAATTTATTCTCAATAACAAATCTAAAGCAGTGCAGGTTATTAATTTTTCATAATAGTTTGAATTATATAATAGCTATGTCTCTTAAATAAAAAAAAACCTGTGAAAATTCAGATTTAAAATATTTTTACGACATGCTGAATAAGCTATCTCTGTTAATTGCTTTTCAATTTGCAGAAATTTGATTTGAATTTTAATCAATTTGTCAATTTAATTGAAATTTTAAACTTCATTCAATTTTAAATTTTATCTCACATATCAAGAGCTCTTTTATTCATAATATATCAAAATTTTAAATTTGTAATTCGAATAGAAAGCAATTTTAGATTTAAATTACGTTATATCATCTATTTTTTTTATGTAAAACAAACTTCTTTCTTCAAAAGTAACAAAATAAAAAAATGTACAAAAAGTATAGAGTATATAGACAAAAAATACTATGCAAACATTATTAGTATTACGGAAACGCTATTGAGAGTGTTATTAAATTTCAATGTTTAATCCTTTTATCACGTTTACCAGATAGTGTGTGAGCCAGGCTTATATGGGACACGGTAGCTGGTAACAGAATCTCTGCTTTCAGAAATAAAGTCTTCGGGTTTGAGACCCAACTCCACCAAAAGATACCTCGCGTACTCAAGTGGAGTGAAAATTTAAGGAATGTGACGGCTCAGTTGTTGTTCTTGTCACCCGACCATTGTTGAAAATTACGAGGTTTGATCCCCAAGGGCTCCGCGTAACTGAGATACAGGGCGTAAGAATTAGACAAGAATCAATCCATGAATAGATTTCACACACGCCAATGCATCCGACACGGCAGACCTTTACTAGAATCTAGACTTGAACTCGCGGAAAATTACGAGGTTTGGTACCCAAGGTTCCAAGTAACTTCGATACAGGACATAAGACTTACACAAGAATCAACCCATGAATAGATTTCACGCACGCCAATGCATCCGACACGGCAGACCTTCACTAGAATCTAGACTTCAACTCGTGGCTCTCTAACTAATGCGTTAGACAACCACAACCACGGTAAAATAAAGAAAACACCATTGTAAATTTTCTGATTGCGAAAGACAAAAGTTGTGACTATCTGAGCGAGTATTAATTATATAAGGCTTGAAAATCGGCAAAAAGAAGGAGGAGCTTTAACGACAAAAAATAAGAATAGGAAACACCAATTAAATTCATATGAAGAAGCATTTATTATAATCTTGGAAGATTCTAAGAACGACGAAAGAAAAATGTTGAAAATCCCTGTATGGATGACGAGTGACTTACCTCTTTGACAAAAATCTGAATGCCCTACACTAAGCCTAACTGCACGTTTCCTCCATGTTATAACTTATGTTACCACTTACCATCGTAAGCCGTAACATTCTTGTTACGTCTTTTGTATCCTTTAACAAGATTCCTAATGCATCCTTTAACAAGTTCATGTCATAACCCTAATATATAACGACTGGTTTATGAAAAAAGCAAACCACGCAATGAATTTTTTCAATTTATTTGTTAAAAATGCAATACTTGCATGCATACTTCTGATTATTTATGCACGTATATACTTCCGATATATAAATATTCGTGCAATAATTTTTTCATAGAATAAGCATATTTCAGATCAAATTAAAAGGATTTAGAAAACTAAAACTCGACATTTTTAATGAAGAAGGCAGTGTTTCATTTTGCTTAAAATATTTGTAATGTCTATCTATGTAATCTTTAAGCTTTTATGGTCTAGAATCATAAAAAGCGAAGAACTTGCAAGATTTCTGATGGAAAACTATGCGAAAGTATTTAATACTTTAAGGAACTTAATTAGTAAAAGAAAATACTCGGGTCATCGAAATGCCTTCCGTGTGTTAACGGAGGAAAAGTAACATTTTGCCAAATCTTGAAATTCTACCAAAATCCTTTTGAAGTGAAGAATCGAAGACAATCTTCACCACAGTTGAATATTTACGATCTGCTTTCTTGAAAAAAGTTTATGGAAGTATTTAACGACGAGAGCAAGGAATGTGCAACAGAAATTAAATTTAAGTCATTATCCAAGACTTATAAATAAACATTTTTTCTTGAATTTGAATGACTGAATACCGATTTTTTGTGTAAAAGATATCCGCGTGAAGTGTTAAAATTTACGCTCTAAAGTTGACGCTTTAAAGTTTAAAATTTATAAAGGCAAGTTTAAATGCTGATTGGAGAAATATCTTCGAAGTATACAGGGCGATTATAATTGAAGTTCAATTTTCTAAAAGCTGTAGGAAAAGAACCAATGCTCAGAATGACCTGAAATTTGAAAGAAGCGAAGGAAAGTATGGCAGGAGGAAAAAAATAGTTCAAAATTTTAGCAATGGATGGCGCTTTACACGAAATAAAATTTACAAGAATTCGGGTAACAGTGACATTGGCGACCCAATGCAACAGCCATTGCCTGGGTTGTGAATGGCTAAAAAAGCTTTTTACTGAAAAAAAATCAATGAATAAATCAATACTTCCAAGTCATTGGGCAGTTATGGCACTCTTAATTGAAAGCCAATCCACCGTGTCAGGCTCAAGAAATGTTCAATATGCTGTCTACCGTTTTCTGCCACAAATTCAAACCGAAAAATAGCATGTTCCACAACACATCGGAGTGTATCTGTACTGATGTTGTGAATGTGTTGCGCAATACGTGTCTTCAGTTCAGCTAAGTTTGTAATAGGACCACTAAACACAACATGTTTCAGATAACCCCAAAGTCAGAAATCACAAGGATTAAGATCGTGTGATCTTGGAGGCCAGTTTCATGGAAAATGACGGCTGATAATTCTATCATTTCCAAAATGCATGCTAAGAAAATGCTTAACAGGATTTGCAATATGTGGAGGAGCTACCCACACTGGAATGACTTGGTTGTGCAAAAGAGATTCATGGCGTACTCCATTGACGATGCAGGTAACAGGACCCGCAGTACCTAGCTCTTCGAAAAAGAATGGGCCTACGATAAACGATGCCATAAACCCGCACCACACGTTTACTTTTTCAGAATGAAAAGGTATTGGTTGATGTCCGAACGGATTTTAAATTCTGCAATTCTGAGTATTGACATATCCACGGACATGGAAATGAGTTCATCTGTCCAAAAAATGTTCCATCACTTCTTATTTTGCATTTCTATTCCTAAAATGTTGAGCTATTTATTTTTTCTTCTGCCCCAAGTGGCCCCCCCCCCCTTCTTCGAGTATACTCAGGTCAAATTTCTGATCATTCTGACCATTCTGACCAGTAGTTTACAGCTTTTTGAAAGTTGAACTTTAATTATAATCACCCTGTATAATCTTTATATTCATAACATCTGCAAAAGATATGAACTTCTATTTAATAACTAAGGAAAACAACCAGAACTCTGAAGATGTCCAGCTTCACTTTTTTTTCATTTCTAAGAAACCCTTAGGAAAAAAAGTGGTCCGCAGTAACTACATTGTAGACTCTGAACTTTGGGGGCAGAAGGTTCGAAACTCTGTTCTATCGTATATCATCTGTGTATATGGCCATGGTGTACGTTCAGTCTGGAACCATGGGTCAAATGTCCTCAAACTATCATGTCAGATTGGAAAGAGGTGAGTCGGAATCTCGGTCAGATGTTCCTATCATACTACGAAGGTTGAAAATTGAGCGTTTCGTCCTGAAAATACCCTTCCAAGTGTCTATCCAGGTTTTTTAGGGACCCATTTTTGTGAAAAAAATTATTTTTGTAAAAAAAATATATATTTGTAAAAATAAAATATTTTTGTAAAAAAATATATATATATTTGTAAAAATAAAATATTTTTGTAAAAAAAATATTTTTTTAAAAAGAAAATTATTTTTGGGAAAAATGAAAATATTTTGATGAAAAATAATTTATCACGTAAAACCTTCAATTTTAGCAGTCATATTTCTATATTTTAGTGAATTTTTGTGAAGGGGCCGTTTTCGTGAAGTGGAATTTTGTGAAAGGGCCGCAAAACGGCCCCAATTTTCGCCTGGATCGACTTATGCCTTCAAGACGGAAAGTTAATCTAATACCTAAGATTAACTGAGGAAAACGGAGAATATTCAATGTGACACTCCAAATATTATTATTACATGAAATGTCTTACAGTGATATCGTTAATAAAAAACAGTGACATGTAACTCAGAGTAGAATGCAAAGAAACTGCTTACAAAATGCTTGTATTTCAAACTTTTTTTCAATATTTTCTGAATTGCTTTAGTATAGGAAATACGTGTATTTGTGGATAGTACTATTTGTCTGTCAAGAGTATTTTGTAATGTAAGTGTACTAACAATAATTTTTATATTGCATACACCTCATATAATTCAGACTGAAAAATGAATTTGATTCTACAGCTTGCAATGATGTTCCGACTTACAGTATTTCAAAAGATTGTAAAGAATGTAACTTCACTATTCGGATTACAGACATTCTGAAATTATTACACACACAATGAGTTATATTTTATAACTTACTTACTTCTAATATATTAAACAATAAGTGTCAGCAGATGTCATGCAATTTTCAACATTCAATTGATAAGCAATATCAGTGCACTTTAACTATTTTAGACCATAGGATATAATGATTCCTTTAAAAAATGAGTAAAGATATGATTTGGTAATGGTCAATTTTGAAATTATATTATATCATGGAAGGAAAGCCTGGTAAATTTCAGCTTTAACCATATGAAAAGACTGACATCAGTCTTCTACCAGAGTTCTCTAGATTTTCACGCTATATCTTAAGAGAGATAGATAAATTGTTTAATTTATAAGATATTATAATTGTTAATTAAGACTTTTTAATTATTATGAATCACGCACATAATTATTAATTACTACGCAATATTAGAATTTGTTTTCTTCATCCAGTCATTTAATTTTCTTTTTCAACGTAAATTTATGCGGTTTAACGAAACAAAATTGTAAATAATATCTTCCATAAGACATAAATATAACATATTCACTTTTAGAAACTTTTAGTTTGCCTTCATGGACATAAGACAATATAATTAATAAAATGCCTCATAAAATAGTTTTCAACAATGTTACTTGAAGTTTTGGTCGCAAATTGTACCTCCAACTCCATTAAATATTTCTCATTAAGAAGAATGTGTTTAATTAATCATATAAAGCATTTATAATGTAAAAGTGTGATGAATTTTAACATATTCTGCTGTTATCTTCCAGGAGGAAGTTGCTCCAGCTGTTATTATGAAAACTTCAGTACCGGCTAGTGTAAAGACCACACGGGTAGAAGCAATCACGAGAAAAGGTATGATTTTATATTTCTTATTAACATTTGTTTGATGAATCAGTTTTCCATCTTATTGAGACATTCATGCTTGTTATTGAACAATAATGCAAAATGGTGTCGGTTCAAGTGATTCACGTCTATGCACCGCCTCAATTTAATTTTAGTAACCATTGTGCATCTTACAGGAGGAAAAATATGTGACGTAAGACAACAGGCAAATGTTGGATGATAATTATCATGTGACTGTCACGTCACATGAACTGACTTCATTTGCTTAAAATCAGATTTCTGAAGCTTAATATCCTCATGTAACATTGTTTTGAATTTCATGGAAGTCAACAATATCAAGATAGAATGTATAATTCATTTTATTTTTACACGCTTTTGTTTAACTTTATTGTGAAGATGAAATTTTGCGATGATGTTTCTCTCACTTCCTGATGAAAAATTTCTGAAATTCTATACAAATGTGCGTTTCCGATGACAGTACAATATTTTAATATTTTCCGAACATAATTATCAATTCATCTCTTAATTTTGTTAAGTTTGACAGTACAATATTTTAATATTTTAAGAACATAATTATCAGTTCATCTCTTAATTTTGTTAAGTTTGACAGTACAATATTTTAATATTTTAAGAACATAATTATCAGTTCATCTCTTAATTTTGTTAAATTTGACAGTACAATATTTTAATATTTTCCGAACATAATTATCAATCAATCTCTTAATTTTGTTAAGTTTGACAGTACAATATTTTAATATTTTCCGAACATAATTATCAATTCAT
>BGPR01003362.1:107775-139747 GCA_013235015.1 Araneus ventricosus | reverse complement strand
TGCATTCCTCAAAATATGTATTTTGAAGTTGGTTCCTTATTGCATAATTATGAATGCCTGATTAATGATGCATTTGTGCACCTGCAATGTTGCACTAAAGAAAGCATGGCCACCGACGTGTTGCTAAGAGTCTAATGCTCTTAGTTTTCCAAGAGAATGCCATTGCCAAATCAATTACAACAAGGTTCTACTCCTTTCACTGAAGAGGAAAAACACCCAAAAAGAAAAGCAGCGGCTATTTTGTTAAATGAAACAAAAAGAAACCAAAGTTTCCTAACTTAATAGATCCAAACTTCGCTTCTTTTCGGAGCGGGCAAGAAACCGGTCCTTCATTGGCGCTTCTTGCCTGCAAACCTGTAGTAACGAAGAACACTTTTTTTATTTGCACATTTTTATTTTTAATAAATTGACGTCTTCGACTGGACGAAAAAGAAAGAACATATATTAGGCCGATGCAATAACCGGTTTTCCGAGTGCGCAGACCTTAAGTTGTATTGGGGCTGTACGAAGGTAATCCTGTGACGTTAGAAAAAGTAAGGCTAGGCAAAGGTAGCATAAAAACCAATCCCACTATTGGCGCCTATGGGAATGTCCGCGCCAAGTTGATCATTGTGCCTGCTAGGGTTTCCGTGTTTACTTTGATTGGCGCGATTTCTTCATCGTGTTTTGAAAATCTTCCATCTTTATTTACAATTAACAACTAATAACAAATTATTTTCACCTTTAAGTCACTCAAGAAGGAATTCATTCTACTTTAAGTCACACACACAAACAAAATTACAAAGTAGAAATGTTTACATCCTTATAACAGAATGCATCTCTCGGTCGTCGTCGAAATAGAAAAACTTTACAAAGCATTTCTCGCCAAAAAAAGCGAAATATCGCCAAATATTGGCATCGAAAACACTCCCCATAGGCGTCTATAGTGGGATTGGTTTTTATGCAGGCAGGTATAGGAGTGACAGAGGATTGAGAAATTCACTAATCCCTAGCAGGTGATAGGTGGATGTAGTAAAGCGATGTTAAGTTCCCTTTTCTTTTTTCTTTTTTTCTTCTTCTTTTCATTCCCGAGCCCAGCAGACTCTGGAGTGCTTTCGAGGCTACATTGACCCACTGCCCTGGTTATATTTATGGTCATTTCACAGCAATCGAATTGATATCATTTCGTTCCAGATGAAAACTGAAGATCAAGGTTAAATAAGTATCATATATCTTGCGGATTTCTTTTTATAGTCTTTCCATAATGCCATTGAAACGATTTTGGCAATTGTTCAGAGTCAAATGGCGTTTCTATCTCTGTTATAGCGGGAGGAATGAATAACTTTGTTTCATACTTCACCGAAAATATATACATATTGACATAATTCTAATATCTTAAATCGGCTTGCAGATAAAAGGTCACAGTTTCGGTTGTTAGATTTGTAGAATAAGAAAAGAGGGTATTACGCTGTTATTTTAAAAATAAATCGACAAGTTTGCTGGGCATGATATTTTTCTCATGAGATATCTTGAATTTGGGTCTTGTTTTATAATATAAAAATGCTTAGAAAAACTACCTTCCTTTGTGACTTTTCTGGTTATATTTTCTGAATTTCTCTTAGTAAATATTCGTGTAATCGGAGAGTTCGCGTCACCGAGTTTAGGAAACATGTTCGAATTAGTATTGGGATATTCGCTTTTTTTTTTCTTTCCCGAGTTCTATTTGTTAAAATAAATAATTGTTTAAAAAAGCCGTTATAAGTAGGTGGTGAATCAGCGTTTTCGTTATTTTAGAAAAATGCTAATGAGTTTTTCCTTAGAAATAATAAACAAAGAAACCCCATTGGCTTTTTTTTCTCTGTCGTTTTTACTTTCTCGTATACGAAGTATACAAAGAGAAAGTATTGTAACCGTCAAAAAATTCGAACTCGAGATTTGGACGAATCTCCACGTTTTAGACCTCCCTGAGTCCGAAAAACACAATTTTGGAATTATGTCTGTCTGTGAACACGATAACTCGAAAACTATTAAAGCTACGGGGATGAAATTTGGTATGTGGTCTTTAAACATAATTTATAGGTTTCTATAAAATTTTGGACAAAATCCGTCCACGGGAAGTCTGTCTGGCTGCCCGCTGTCATGTGAACACTATAACTCAAAAACTTGAATAGCTAGATGAATAAAATTTGGTACACAGTTTTATCATCATGAATCTAGGCCCGTATAAAATTTTGGGCCAAATCCGTCAAAGGGTTGACTGTCTGTCGGTCTGTATAATTTACTTTTGAAGAGAATCCGTTATCTCCACGCGCATGCGTACTGGAAGAACGGAACGGAATTTCATTACGGAGTAGCGAATTACGTCAGTTTGTCCTTGATCCGGTAAGACAGGAAAATCGTTACGCATCTCTTTGAAATTCTTTACCTAGATATTTTTCAATCACTATAATGAAAAACCTTCTGATAGTCATTGGATTCTGGGTAACAATAGGTTCGAATTTTTTTAGCCGCGCGGGGGAAGGAGAAACGGCCCTTTTTTGGGGAAGTATACGAGA
This sequence comes from Araneus ventricosus, assembly GCA_013235015.1. Classification (NCBI taxonomy): domain Eukaryota; kingdom Metazoa; phylum Arthropoda; class Arachnida; order Araneae; family Araneidae; genus Araneus; species Araneus ventricosus. The sequence continues at coordinate 137,213 of BGPR01003362.1, read as the reverse complement.
AAGTTTAGGAGAGAACACTCCCGCTGGTTTAAAACATTTTTTTTTTCTCGCCTGTCTGAAATGATCGTGAATAATTGAAAAGCGTTATTTTTACCCGTTACTTTTTCGTTATCCTCCATGTTGTAAACCTTTTCATTGAGTCTTAGCAGCCAATTTTTTGACTAATAAAATCGAACGTAATTAAAATAATGTAAATTAATTATAATTAAAATATGTCTGATAAAAATAAATTCGAGAAACAATTTTCAAATGAAAAAAAAACGATAAAATGACTCTTGTTTGCTGAAATAAAATCTTGTTCATTCAATTTATAAATATATGCAAAAGAACTGAACTGAGTAGAAACTGCTAAGTAGAAAGAATAATCCTTAAGGTATCCGACTGTGTTCGGAGACATTTTATTGAAAAATAACTTATATATATCTTTTAATGTTATTTTTCAACTGCATATGTTTTGAAACTATGAAAATATTGTAAAATTAGGCTTTCAAAATAATATTTAAAAAAAAAAAAACTGAGAAATTTGGAGAAAAATGACTAAAATATCTGCCTTACGCTAACAGCCATGGAGAAAATCATATTCTAAATATACATAAATCCTTGGAGGAATACATTTCTATGACAGTTATCTGTGTTACGCTCTGAAATATTTCTTGTACTTCAAAATAGTTTTGAGATATAGCGGAACATAGTTACTGAACTGGTAATTTTTCATAAAAAATGCTTTTCGTTTATATTTAAACAATTAAAAATAATACTTGATTTTAAAATTGACCTTAGTTTTTAGAGGAAAGCATCAAGCATATTACAGAAAACAATCTTAGAAAATTTCATATCAATACTTGAATAACTTTTTGAGAAATCATTGTTACGGCCGACAGTTTTCCTCAAAAAATCATTTCTCAGAAAACACATTTAAAGTTTTTATACAACATAAAATAATGCTTACAGTTCGGTGATAAAACAGCTGTAACTCCATTTGTAATTCACGTAGAGTAAAAAGTGAGACAGTTTTAGAAAGCTGGTTAAACAGGCTACAAAATTAAGTCATAAAGATATTTTTGATAATTTCATCGAAAACGACGATTTTAAACCAGTCGGATACCTTAAGTAACTCAGAACAACAAGAAAAAAAAACGTTTTTAAAGGAAGTGCGAGCAAGAAAGCAAATGTATCAAATGTCACCAAGAAACTGTATAATACATGAGTATTTTCTTTAAGAAACGTTTCTCTCCAGACTATTAAACAGATTCCTCCTTACTTCTAAATTTAATAAGGCATTCACTAGTTGATACTGCAAATTTTTCTCTAGAAATCAGAATTTCGTAATTCAATTTTTAAAAAACTTTATTTTTAATATAAAAATTATGTATTTTTCTTTTTCTTGAGAGAAACAAAAATTTATCAAAAGGCAAATATCAATTATATGAGAAGAACTGACCCAAATTTGGTTTTAAGCTTTTATTTAACATATATTGTATTTAATAGAATTTAAACTCCCTTCCCCTCTTTGTGTTCTTTTCTTTACAGTTTTCTTTGGTCTCTTATAATATTAAAACGTGTCAGACAAAGTGATAATAATAACTAAATTTCGCATTTCTTGCTCTCGCTCTGCACCTACTGTATATTAACAGCATTTTCTCAGTTGCTGATAAGAAGAAATGTAAGTAAAATGAAATACCGAAATATATTTCAGTTGTTAGTATTTTGTGCCTGTATGATGAAATTTTAATAATTTAATTCTAAGTAGAGTTCTAGTTACCTAGAACAAGGTTAGAATTGACTTCAGTTTGAAATACTATCAAACCTCGGTTCAGGATTGATTGACCAGAACCCCGTTTTGAAGCTACTCCCTATTGGAAAAAAATTCTTTTCCGGTATAAAAAAAATATACCAGTTTATGAAACACCGGTTCCGGTATGATAGTGGTTTCAGTATGATACTGGATCCGGTATCATACCAGATCCAGTATGATACTGGAACCGGTATCAGACCGGAACCGGTGTTTCATATACCGGATCCAGTATCATACTGTAACCGGTATCATACCGGAACCGATGTTTCATAAGCCGGTATAAGGTTCCAGTATGATACTGGATCCGGTACGATACCGGTTGCAGTATAAAACACCGGGCCTAGTGTGATACTGGTTCCAGTATGAAACTGGAACCAGAAACTGGAACCCTCCGCGGATCCATTTCCATACACATATATGGTTAATCAAACTTATTATATTACAAGTATTTAAGTTATTGTTACGCACTTATTACAAGTATTTAAACCAGTATACTGTCTTAAATACCTCCAGTATATTTTTATACTGGTTCAAAATTTCCAGTATGTTTTCATACTGGTATCAAAATTTCCAGTATGTTTTCATACTGGTATCAAAATTTCCAGTATGTTTGAAAACTGGTATCAAAATTTCCAGTATGGTATCATACCGGCTTCAAAATTTCCAGTATGGTATCATACCGGTTTCAAAATTTCCAGTATGGTATCATACCGGCTTCCAAATTTCCAGTATGATTTCATACCGGCTTCAAAATTTCCGGTATGTTTTTACTGGTTCCGGTATCATTTTTACTGGTTCCGGTATTATTTTGATACCGGTATTTTGAATTTTTTCCAATAGGGCTCTAAGACTAAGTGGGGACGATTCTCTTAATTTTTAACCGCAGTCAGATGACGAAGGCAATACGTTAGGCGGCACGCCCTGTCCAACTTCCACACTTGAGGAAGGACCAGTGGCGAATCCAGGATTCGAGTCGGGGGGGGGCTGAGGTCATAAAAACTTTGTGTCGTAGTGACGAATGTCAAACCTCATGGGTTACGAAAACTAAAACACTATAACTTTACAGACTTTCCTCACCTGACAATAAGAATCATAAAGAGCACTACAAAACTTTCGATAACTTAATAAAAAATACAATGAAATAACTGGACAAAAATATTTTCGACCGCGTCAATGCTACAATTACAAGTGGATGACTAGAAAAGTAGAGAAATTTTCGAGCCTCTCAGGCCAGAAAGCAATGTTGTCACGCTTTCATTATTATTTTTTTAATGAAAATTAAGATCAAACAGTTGCAGTGATTTTAAATAAAATCAAGAATTCTGGTTTAGCTCTGGGGGGGGGCTGCAGCCCGATAGCCCCTCCCCCCCCTGGATTCGCCACTGGGAAGGACATCGAACTCCGAAGCATTTATTGGCTCCAATCTCGTGTACACGGTGGATAGTTGGAGGAATCGTGTTTCAAACCCGCGATCCATCTGTCTTGAAACTAAGACTGTGCCATCAAGCCACCTCGGATTATGACCAATTCGGTTTTCGAAAAGAAAAAGAAAAGAATCAAACGCATAGAAAGGATCTCGGGTGACATACTGTCCCCTTCTCACCTTGGTACTTCAGGAATGCCCGGTGAAGCTCTGACTTTCATTGGAGACAGATCCCACCAGAGTACCTTCTCGCGATCTACATAAACAACATCTCCAAACAGAAGCAACTAAACTCAGTCTTTTTGCTGATGATGCAGCCATTTTATGCACAAGTCACCAACCGAGCGTCAGTGAAGAAAAACTAGCAAACCATCTTCGGAAAATCGAAGAGTGGCTGCTGTATTGGAAAATCCAGATTAATGTTAACAAATGCTAATCCGTTTATTTTCGATGGGAAAGAACTCAACCCCTTCTAAACTTTTTAGAAAAATCATTCCATAGGAAAATGTAACCCTATGCCTTGGAGTAACCATGGACAATCATTTCACATTCAAGAGCCACATTCAAAAAATCGAAAGAAACTTCAAAGATGCGAAGGCAAAACCGTTCCCACTATTTGAAACTGAATATAAGCTTTCAAGAATCAACAAACTACTAATCTGTAAAGCAATGCTACAACCCCTCATCAACTATGCATCGCCCATTTGGGCGGCCAAATCCATATTATAAAGAGTAGGAAACCTTACAAAATAAAACAGCCTGACAAATAAGTAACATGCCATGGTTTGCGAGAAATAATGATATTCGGAAAGATCTCCAACTTACTACTGTAAACGATTTTCATTTTAAAAAAATTGTAGAAGATTCTTTGAAAAGCTTGACAACAACGATAATGAAGCCCTTAAGGAAATCGTTGCATACGAAGCAGGAATAGAAAGAACAAAGGAAGAAATCGAATGTTTCCCACACAGGAATGAATCCAGTGCGAAGTCGAATTTGCTGATAAATAAATGCCAAGTAAACGAATGAATAACTTTTTAAACTTATTTCCTTTCTTTTTATTTTTATCTTTCACGCTTCTACTAAGTGAGATTGTTAACTTCTATGCAAGGCCCTTTTATCCAGTGGGCTAAATGGGTTGTAGCCCAGGGGCACCACTCATCCAAGCTCGCCTACAAATTAATTATACTAATTTTAATTGTGAACCAAAAAATTTTAATTATAATTTTATATATAAAAATTCGCCGATTTTCCAAATTGTAAGGCGTTCATCACAGAGCAGATTTTTTTTCTTCTTTTTCTGTTCCTAAATTATTTTATAAGGAAGATATTTTAATTCTACAAAAAAGAAATTACAGAAGAACCAGAAGAAGTAAACAATATACCTTTTGCTCGTAACGCAGCAGCATCCAGTTATTGCATTAACAATATTGTCTATAATCAGCTAACCAACAATTAAACTACAAAAATGATGCTTCAATAAAAATTACAGCACATTAAGATTAAACAAATAAAATCAAAACAATTAAAGGGCGAGTGGCACTTTGAAAAAGTTCGCCATTCGAGTTCTTTTTCATTTTTTTTTTCCATTTTATTTGTTTAATCTTAATGTGCTGTAATTTTTATTGAAGCATCATTTTTGTAGTTTAATTGTTGGTTAGCTGATTATAGACAATATTGTTAATAAATAGCTGTATTTATTATGCCACTTTATTACTGCAATGGTGATGTCCAGAGGTGAAGAGCCACCGAGTTCAAGCTCTGCATTAATCCACTGCACATCGGCGTTCTTCCGCTTCACAAGTTGTTAGCTTTAAGTGAACGAATGAATATATACATAAACTTATTTCCTTTCTTTTTATTTTTCATTAGATCACATGAGATGCCTATCCTTTGAGCACGGTGAAAGGGACATGTTTCCATGTGCACGAAATGCAATTCCTGCGCGACTTCCTTCAACATCTCCTGTTGTATACCCAGGGCCGTGCCGAGGGGGTGGCGAGATTGACCACCGCCAATGGCGCAGGCAGAATGGGGGCGCAAAAATGAACATTTAAAAAACTTAGTATAAGAATTAGATTGGTACGATCTGCTGTGCAAATAAAAAAGAATTTGAGAATAAGTCTTCAGTGACTTTACGGAAGTGACTAGTTGTTTTGTCCATTGGTCAAGTTGCCAGCTTGTCTGGCTGTGACCCCCTTGCAGAGAGAGAAAAAGGGCCTGCTCCTTTTCTTGGAACAAACTAGCAAGTAGCTTTATTTTACAAACTGATGCGGCAATGAGCACTTTGAGTTTCTTGCTGCCGCAGGAAAAAAGGGTCCCTCCAGCAAGGCGAAAAGGGTCCTTCTTTGACCATGGGTGGGGGTCTTGCCTAGAGATCAACATGCTTTTTCTTCTTTTTTTGCATCTCATTTTACAGTCGTAAAATAGATGGACAAGGGAACTTGCCTGCCTTAAGAATCTGATAAGAGGGGAAGGAGGGTAAAAAATCCACGTAATTTGACTGTTAAAAACTCAAAAGGAAAAGGGGAATTTTCTTAGAGTTTTATGTTTCAGGATGGGGAGGTCTTATTTTATCTTGTTTACTATATTGTAGGAAGGGATAAAGGGGCCTTCTTATTGGACGAGGTCCTTTGGTGTTTCTTTAGTGGCAAGTAATACGAAGGAAATGTTGCATTTCTGTTTTTGTTTCATCAGAGAGTGGGCGCATAAAGAAATACGTGGACATTTTCATTCTTTTCTAAGGAGATAAATTAGTTTTAAAGAGGTGAGCTCAAATTATTTCTGTATTTTAAATTGTTTTTGTTGTATTAAATACTAATCGCCTTCTACTGCCAGCTGATTCGCCCGTTTCATTAATTATATATTATTTATACCAACCAATTTTAAAAACATCAACTTATTTAATTATTCGCAAGCTAATTTGAAATAAATTTTTAGGCAATATGTTTTGCATCTAATAAAATTAATGACTTTGGTTTTTACATTCAATTATTAAAAAGCCTTAGGCAGAATGGCTCTTTAATATCATTAAATTGAATGAAAATTAATTTTTATTTCGATCATGCAAAATTCAGATTTGAATTACATTTATTACACTTTATTTATCTGACTATAACTTGAATGTTTTACCTAATTATTACAAATAAATAGATGACATGGTTTCCATTGAAGATTAACTGCTCTAAGTGAAAAAATGAATTTTAGATCACAGCTAAAAAGTAGATCTATCAAAATAATATAGTAAATCTATTTAAAAGTAAATTTATTTCAAGTAGCAAAGAATTAACAAAAAAGTAGACTAAAAAAACTGGAAAAGCAACGAAAATGGCAGCATTTCATTACAATAAAAGAAGGGGTTTTTTTTATTATAATAATCAAAATAAATTTTTATATCACGTTTTTTAACATAAGAGAAAGATTACATTAAACATTAAGAGAAATATTAAATTAAAGATTTGATGAATCAGTGAAATTGGTTTGACTTTCAATCCAGCATTGTTGTAAATTATACATAAAATATTTTTTTTAAAAATTGTCAAATTTAAGAAAAAATTACACGACAACTAGACTGTTATCATTTGAAAGATATATTTTTTTTGAAATATAAGACGGTGTAGAAATTATTTTTAAATGATAATATTTCCGGCTATTATCGCTGCACCTCCCACCCCCCAAAAAAAATCTTTCTTAAGTTTCAATTAATCAAAGTTTTAAAAACTCACTGAGGTGTACTTTGTAACCCTTCATAGTAGGTTTGTACCAAATTTGGCAACTCTAGGCTCAACGGTCTGTCTTATAGAACCCCAACAGACAGTCACCTATGCATACATGCGCTTTTATTAGTAGTCAAAATATGCATACAAAAGCATGATTACAAGAAAAATATAAAATTAATATTATAGTATTTCGTGTTAGAGTTTATTGCATAAAAAATCTAATGCAACTATTCTACATCAAATTCATGATCTCCTTGATTTTACTTGCCTTGATAACTGTAACTGATTTAAACATAAAATTTTACTTTGCAATAATGTATAGAAAGATTGATGTTATTTGTCTTTTAATAAAATCAACATTTTTGCTTGATATTGAAGAAATTTGGCGCATATGCTCTTCAAAACAAGAGTAGAATCACTATCCACTTTTCAAAGCTCAAAAGATAATTAAAATTTCAGTTAATAAAAAAGTAGGCAAGATTTTGCTGTCTTTTCGAAAGTATTTTTCAAAAATATCATTTCAAAAAAATGACTTTTTACATTATTTTAAAATTTTAAAAAATATCTTTTTAATGATACCAATTTAATAACTGTACAATTTTTTTAATTTAAAGAAATTTAAAAAATGTATGATTTGTAACAATACTTTTTAATTTTTAAAATGACAAACTAATTTCCTTATTTAATCAGATTATCACTAATTTCCTTATTTTTTTTGCATAATCGCATATTTAATCACATGATCCCAACATGGCGAAGTTCACGGATGAGAAGCTGCCAGATAAGTAAGCAGGTTCTCGCGCCCGTGGTGGATACAGTAATGGTGGTGTGACTCTTAGGGCCCATCTCCGATGACGGGTCGTACCCCGGTAAAATGGGGGGTCGTCGCATGCTCCGCTCGTAATGGGGGCTATTATGCAGGGACCACAGTGTCCTGTGAAGTCGTAGCGGTCGGTCATGACGAAAACTAACAATTACTCAATTACTAGATATTAATCTACTTGCTCCTTTTTCTTATTCTGTGAATAATAGGCTTTCAAACTCGTAAGATTTTCATTTTTCAAACGAACCTGATGAATCGAAATTCTAGAATATTCTTATATATTATGTTTTCCGCCATCACCAAAATCACTTTTGAGTATCCTTAACTTGTCCCCCGCGTACCCCCAGGGGTACGCGTACCACAGGTTGTGAACCTCTGATCTAGAAAAAGTCATTTGATATTAATAAAATTTGTATTCATACTAATGTGATCATACGTCCCCTTTTGAATGGGATAGTCCCGTTTTTTGGTAGCCTGTCCCGTTGTCCCCAAGCACAGTTTCGGGACGCCCAAATGTCCCGTTGTGCCCAAGCACAGTTTCGGGACGCGCAAATGTCCCGTTGTGCCCAAGCACAGTTTCGGGACGCNCCCAAGCACAGTTTCGGGACGCCCAAATGTCCCGTTGTCCCCAAGCACAGTTTCGGGACGCCCAAATGCCCCGTTTTCAGAAAGAGAGCGACCCACGATAAAAATTTCAAACAAGAAGGCGCCCAAAATAAATTTAAAAAATCCGACAGTTATGTCTAGTAGCCCGGCGATGACAGGGCATGAGCTATACGTGTCACCAGGGGCGGCTATCGGGCTGCAGCCACCCCCGATCTAAACTAGAATTCTTGATTTTATTCAAAATCACTACAGCTGCTTGCTCTTAATTTCCCTTTTTAAAAAAATAATAAAAACGTGACAGTATTGCTTTCTGTCTTGACAGGCTCGAAAATTTTCCTACTTTTGTAGTCATTCCACTTGTAGCGTTGACGCGGTCGAAAATATTTTTGTCAAGTTATTTCATTGTATTTTTTATTACATTATCGAAAGTATTGTAATATTATTTATGATTCTTAATGTCAGGTGAGTCAAGTCTGTAAAGTTAAAGTGTTTTGGTTTACATAAGCCATGAGGTTTTGCATTCGTCACGACGATACAGAATTTTTATGACCTTAGTCCCCCTCCCCCGGACCCGAATTCTGGATTCGCCACTGCGTGTCGCACATATGTAAATTGGACAGAAGCCTGCTTTCTCGCACTTAATTCCAACTACATTACACCGCATGAAATGATAGAATGAAACACTGGGAATATTTAAATCCAGTATTTAAGTCGTAACGTGGAACTGCTCAAACACTTTCTCACTAATAATTTAAATCATACGAATTTTCATAGTATCATACGAATACTAATTATTTAACATATTCTATGCCTGGCCGGCTCTAATGCGTCGTAGAAAGGATATTTTTTTATGAATAAGTTGCGGACGGGCTAGAAGACATAGTTGGAAGTCGCAATTTATAAAACAACTTTAATTACCGAAGTAAATTTTAAGAAATCTTGCTGAGATTTTCATTCTTATTTAAATCGACACCAAATATACCGAAGCAAAAATGTATCCCTCTGAAAAACTCAAGATCACATGAATTATTTATTTCAACGAGCTTATTTCTGTTCTTTTCATTAATAAATAAAAACTGAAGAAATATATTTTTTAATTCATATAATATTAGCTAAAAATGTAAAAATGTCCCGTTTTGAGGGAAAAAATAAATGGTCACTTTAAGTATACCGGATTCTTTCTGTATGAAGCTGTGGTAGACCCTTTGTAATTCTTGAACTTTGTTAAAGTTTAGGGATCATGGAATTGGTCTATCTAAGCTAGACCAAGTGGAATAAAAACCAGGACTTACTATGTTTCGAGTAACGAACATACAAGCTGTAAAAATCAATACCATTAAATGTGTCTAAACACTACGTTGAAAAGTGTTAGATTCTTCAGCAGTTCCGGAAGCTGATTCTTATAAATAATTTCCATCAGTGCAATCCATTTGCGCCAATTTTCATCGGTTTCTCACATTGACGAAAGGTTTTTCCCTTCCCGTGTTCCAAAAATCGTGGAATTGAATAGCGGTGAATGTCCCACTTAACGCTTCCGCTCTTCAGGGGAAATGCAGAGAAAAACTGAGCTTCTCCAGTTTTTTTTCTGCCCTCCTATCGAGGCGGTGCGCGCGGCCTCGCTCCTATCCGAAGAGTGTGCGTCTTTTCGTAGAGGTAAACCAGCGGGAGTGACTTCCCCGAAACTTTCTCGCATTCGACCAGTAATGTGGGGTGGGTAAACACCCAGTTGGTAGGTAAATATTTTTGGGGTATTTACCCAAGGCCTGGTTATTTTGAAAAAAAATTATGAATGGTGATTTACAATGAAACATATAAAATTTATGAATTCCAAAAAAATTAATATTTTGCAAAAAAATTGCGTATGTTCGAAATTTTTAAACGCGCTGAGGTACTACAACTTTATTTAACGTTTTTGAGTACGAAGTCTTACTATAGATATCGCATAACATTTCACTACACCTCTGGTTAATCACAGGGGTCCATCTGGAGAATATCAAAAAGAAGTTTCGTTTTGGGGATTGCCATAATTTCCGAAGCGCGTGTTTGCGGCTCGCTTCAATTTCCGCCAAGGACAAACGCCAGCCATACTCACTTGAGTAAAATAAGCGAAACGCTCGCCAACACACAGTCGTAATGTGCATTTTGAACTAAATATGCAATTTGAACACCTGTTTTTCAACCGATTGAGAAGAAAATTGGGCACAGATCTATAATTAATGTTAGCATCCGCGATATCAAGTTTTATTTATCTAAGTCAAAGGGCTTATGAGATACAAGTATACGATTATACAGACCGACAGACAGTCAACCCGTTGACGGATTTGGCCCAAAATTTTATACGGACCTACATATATGACGATAAAACCGTGTGAGAATTTTTATCCATCTAGCTATTCAAGTTTTTGATTTATAGTGTTCGCATGACCGCGAACATGTAGATAGACAGACTTCCCTTTGACGGATTTTGTCGAAAATTTCATAGAAACCTTCAAATTATGTGTAAAGACCACATACCAAATTTCATCCCCGTAGCTCTAATAGTTTTCGAGTTATCGTGTTCACAGACAGACAGACATAATTCCAAAATTGTGTTTTTCGGACTCAGGGAGGTCTAAAACGTGGAGATTCGTCAAAATCTGGAGTTCGAATTTTTTGACGATTACAATACTTTCTCTTTGTATACTTCGTATACGAGAAAGTAAAAAAAGACTTGGTGAGGGACTGCATTTTCCCTCAGTCCCGATTTCCTTCTGCTGCGTATGCGCAGAGACAATCCACGTGTTTTTTTTTTTTTTTCATTACTTTTTTTTCTACCGCTCTTTTCATTTGGATAAGAGACTATAGAAAAGTTCAGTTTGAGAGATATTAGAAATGGGGTTTAAAAGGTTTTTCCGCACGGGAAAAAAAAAAAAAATCGTGAGCCCAAAATTTTAAAATAATTAAATTAATAAGAAAATGAAGGATATTTAACGATACTATAAATTAATTAATTTGCTTTTTTATTATAGTTAAATTTGAGTGAAATTTTTTGCTATCCAAATTATTTTTCCGATAAATTTTATTTACAAGTATGTAAGAATATGGAAGATGGAGCTTTCGAAACTTCTACGACTCCAATCTGTACGATCCTATCTGGGATTGTGACTCATTCTGTAAATCACTCTGACTTAGATAAAACACAGGTGGCTTCAAGGAACACAACTTCTTAAAGAATATCAATAATTGTATTCCTATTTAAAAATATAACAGGGCGTCTATAAATGGATGGATAGTCGCAAAATAAGCAGTGACGGAACGCTCTGACTAGGGATAGCGGTTATAGAGAAAACAACCGGTTTTCGGTCATTTAGGTTTTTTTCACCTCCGCTGAAAATAACCGGTTTATGAAATAACAGGTTTTCGGGGTATTTTTATAAAAAAAAAAAAAAAAAAAAAAAAAACGCCGTTTGTAGATAAATTTGTTTATTAACATTGCTTTTACAGGAAATCAATCCATTGGCCAATATTTATATGCTCAAAGACGCTTTCAGTAATCCGCCAACCAACAGACGCCTCGAGAAAGCGGTTGTTTTTTATTGGCCTAAGATGATGGAATTCAAAGCTTCATAACTTGGTAAATTTTAGTCTGATCGAACCTAAAATCGAGCCTATTTTCCAAACCTGTTTTTTTTTACCCGTTTATTGGATTTCTTAAAAATAACCGGTTATAACCGGACAAAAAATAACCGGAAAAAACTGGTTAACCGTAACAAACAAAATAACCGGTTTTCAGTTAAAACTGGTAGGTTTTTCCCATCCCTAGCTCTGACCCTAGGTGGAAAAAAATCGCGCTGTTTTAAGGAGGTTTTTACAATTTTTTCTTGTTTATTTCTCATAAAAAATAGCAAAGTCGGAACGGCGTTCCGTCTCTATTACACCCCTGGATGGAATAGAATAAAGTAGTCATCTTCTTTCGTCTTGGCAATTCTTGTTACTACATCGAAGCCTGACTTCTGCATATCAACATTAAAGAAGAGTAAAATGCTCTCTGAGACGCGCTGTAAATCCGGGTATGTTACACGCAATTGCACTGATCTCAATAAATAAAACATTTTTATTTTGATTTCTCAGTCACACAGACTTAAGAGTAAAAGTTTTTGATCTTTTCGCTGGGAACAAAGGATGGATTTTACTGGACAATTAATTATATTGAACAAGAAGGGTGGATTTTATTGTAAGTAATTTTTAATAATACTAGTAAATATCATTCAGTTATTCTTATTATTATTTTAATGCTGTCACAAAATTTTTTTATGTAATTAATAAAAAAATAATAAGAACAATTTTTATTTTGACTCTACACTACACATTCATTTTATTATTCAGTCGCAATTGCACGAATTTTTGTAAATGTTTCAGGAATACGAAAAAATGATTGAAAATTAATTTCGAGCTTATCTTTTTTTAAAAACTAAGTAGTTAAAATACTTATATATTTCGAGTAAATATATGATAAGCTTATTAAATAAGTATTAAGCTATTAAAAATTAATTAACCAAGGCGTAAAATGTAAGTGGTTCAAATATGCATTATACGAAGCACAGTGAGCATCTGCAGTTTAGTTTAGTTACATTAACGTCCTATTTTGAAGAAACGCGAGGGCAATTTTGGACGAAACTTATAATTTTGAACCGTGGTCAGATGACGAGGAAGGCACCTGAGCCAGTCTCCAAATTTCCATACCAATCCAGGTGAGCATCTACAATTTATTTAATACACTAAGACGGAGGTTGCCAACCTGTGGTACGCAGAGAGCACCCCTGGGGGTACGCGAGAGAGTATTTAGGGGTACGCGAAAGTGTTCTTGGTAATGGCGGAAAACACAAAACATAAGAATGTTCTAGAATTTCATTTCCTCAAGTTCACATTTGAAATAAAACTGAAATGTGTACGAACCCGAAAACCTATTCACGAAATTGAAAAAAAAAAGGAAGAAATAGATTAATATCTAATAATAAGCTCTCATCATAAGAAAATTCGAAATTACTTCAATGCTGCTTTCATTTGTTTTGATGTTGAACTAAATACTGTTTTAAAAAAGGGAATAAAATGTAAAATCAAAAATCATTCCTACAAATTTTTATTAAGTTCATTCGAGTAGTTCAACTTCTAAGCTAACCTAAGCCCTTGACGTTAGTAATAAAAACATTTGTGTGCCTAGGGATGGTTGAGAGGATATAACCGTAGGAGGTACTCAAAAATGGAAAGACTAATCAAGGAGTAGGTGAGTGAAAAAAGTTTGTAAACCGCTGCAATAAGATACTGCTTTCTTTTCATTATTATCAAAATGGCGCATTTTTATCTGTTTTTACAGTGTTAAGTATTTTAGCGAATAATTAGAATTTTCTTTGAATCCATTAGCCAGAGGTTATTATTCTACCTATGCCCAGTGGCGGATTCTGTCAGTATGGGGACACAGGCGCAAAATTGCTTTGAGGCCCCCTCCCCCTACCCAATGACGAAAATTCATCTTTGGTTTAGTATTACGATATAGATCGAATAGGTTTTGAGGCCCCCTAGATGCCGGAGGCACGAGGCGAGCGCCTCTAACACCTACGCGAAAAATCGCCACTGCCTATGCCATGATAAGACTACACAATAATTGAATAGTGAATACTGAAATCCGCGATTTATCACTTCAGAAAAGGATCATGAAATGAAAACATGAAGAAATCATCAAAGAATTTGAAAAGATATGCGTCAATTTACAAACGAAATATTTTGCTTATAGAAGTTGCATCGACTTTATTTCTGTACCATTCTGCTTCTCTTTGATCACAAAATAAAATGAATTAATGAAATCTAAACTAAAGAAACGAAAATTCGAATCGTGTTCATTTTTTATTACATACTTCCTTATCGCATTTAATATACTTTTAGTTCATAAATGAAATTCATTAGAAATTTGAAAAAAATCGGCGATCGCATGAAGTAATGAAAAAGGGGAAACACACACACCCTAAAATTTATGATCCTTAAAAGAAATTTTCTTTTTAACGTATCTGCAGTTAAAACAAAAATATACAATTTAGATCAACGGCTCATGGAATGTGATAAATTATCATGATAAACAGACATTTTTTTCCTACTTTAAACTTATTTAAATATTCCTGTAGAATTGTAAAAAACATTAAAGTATGAAAGTGAATTAGTGTGTTCAATAAATATGACTCTGAAGTTTCAAGTAACACCATCTAGCGATGGAAGAATTCAACCAGTGAGGTTGAGTATGTGACGTAGCGCCATCTAGTGAAGTAATATGAAAGATGAATCTATACCCATAAAATATCACCGAATGTTCGGCGGAGAAAAAGTACTAATTCTAAGGAATATTTTCATTGCGAAGTATCGCAGTATTTACTTCATTTCTCAAACGTACATAGGTTCGAAAATATAAAATAAGGAAGAAAACTTATTCCTTGTATCTATCTCATATTTGATTAGATAATTATATCTGATTAGTACTCTGATGGAATTTATGCTATAAAGGTTTTAGAAATACAGGGATATTCCGATCATAACACAAATTCCTTCTTTAATTGCTCCGAAATTAAAAAATGATCCGATAATATGCTCCGAAATTATTGAGGAAAAACGTATAAATTCCGATTAATTTTCAATTAAATATTTAATTAAAATTTTGGAAAACCCTTCTTGTGAGCACCTACTAACCAAGAAGTTATTACCTGCCAAATTCGGTTGCTCTAGGTCCAACGGTCTGCCCCGTCAAGCCTTTTGAACGATTTTTGCACCATGAATATCGCACCACGCTGTTCAGAATTTAAAGATAATGTGCCAGCCTGTGAATATTATTTTGTTAAAACTTACGTTCTACATTAATACTTCAAAACATTTTTATGTCTGTGAAGATATACTGCATATAAAAAAAGTATCAAAATTTTGTCGTGAAATATGTTGCATTTTATACAGTCCCCCTGCTTCGTGCGGAGAGTTTTTCGACTTATCATGGCCGGATTTCACGTTTATACGACCTAGGTCAAAACACATTCTGCGCTCCACCCCCTCTCAGAAAAGTTTATATATAATTTTCAATTTCATATACATAGTTTATTTCTGAAACATATAAGCGCTTAGTACAATCTTTGTAATCAAACCACATTAAATTTTTAATTCTAAGGTGACCAACTTCCAACCTCCAACAAAAGGAGAACTATAGTAAGCTGAAGCTACAAAATATCATAAATAAAAGAAATATTTAATTCATTGCAACAATAATACGGTAATAACACTATAATATGATAAATGCGTAATAAAAATATTTGTGACATCATTTATTGTGCACTTTTCGAGGAAGAACAGAACTTACAAAAGGACCTCCTCAAAGGAGGAGGGTTGGTCACCTTATTAATTCAAAATTACACTACTTATGAAATAACAAAATAATAACACCTATAAAAAGACTCCATTCCTTGAAATCGTCTGAAATCCCGAATAGAACTTCTTCGTTCGCGCCTTTTTCCGCGACTAAGTTCGAAGGGTCATTGAAGTATAGATATCTTTCTAAATCTCTCAATCAAATAAGTTCGAAGACAAGAGATGATAAGGTCCACACAAGACAAAACATGTATCGCTCAATATATTTAATGTAACGCGTGTAAATTTTAAAGACAACCTTTTGTATGGCCTTTTGAAAGTAACACTGTAGCGGTTACAATCAGCTGCCTTCTACTTTCTATGGTAGGTGGCGCTACTGGAGCCATCTTTTTCCCGTGATGCCTCTCTGTCATTCTTGTCTGTGTGCTTGTCTCGTGATGTTGTTCTCTGTTTTTGTCTTGTGTCTTATAACTTTAATGTTCTGTACTGTGGAACGTAGCCTAATAAAAAATGGTTCCTAAAATTGAATGGATTCTTCAGCAGCACTACACACAAACTTGAGTCTCGTCCCTCTATAACACTGAAAATGTGTAAATATTGGGTTATTATTTCTTATGTACATGCGCCCTAGGCCAAGGCCTAGGTTGGCCCCATGGGAAATCTTGCTCTTCCATTTACCATAATACGTACGAAAATGTCAGTAATATAAATAACTTTTTAAAAACTATTCCTCATTCTTCATTTTATTGTACTTTTCATTTTAGCATTTTTTCAAAGCAGTTACCTTGTGTAAGGAAATAATCTAATGCGGTGCTATATATCCCTATTTTACTGCAATTTACTGCGTGTAAAATACTATTTTACTTATTAGAGAAATAAATGTCTAGAGTAAATTCTGTGCAAAAAAAGAGGGTCAGAGAATTCTAACTTATTCTTTTTGTTGGTAAATTAATGCAATTCATTACTATATTTTTCTAAGTTGGACAAGAAAAAACACTAATGTTTTTAAAAGAATATTTCTTTTTTAAATTTTATTTTGTTTCGTTCTGCTTATTTTCAAATGATAAACGCCGAGATTCAATTTATTGTCCGAAGAACGATTTATGTTTTTTAATATATCAAAATATATGAATGAAATGCCGAGTGTTTCTGTTTTTTTTTTTAAATCCATAAGAGCTTCAATTTTGAAAGCTTTGCTTTAGTATGTCGTTAGATCCGTTTTTCGAAACTAATATGGTGCGAAAACGAAATTAACGAAAGTAACGAATATTTATCATAACGATAATTATCTAGTTTGCTGCTTGGTATTTCGGTAGACTTCAACAGATCCAAAACGCAGGTTATGCATTTTAAATGTTTATTGCATAGATTAGACGACACATTACAGCACACACAAAAAAGAACATTAAACACGGATTCAAGCACTTCTTACGCCATTATTCCTCGAACTCCGAACCAAAAAACTCTAAACCATTAATACGTCATTCATTACAAATTCTTTTTAACTCTTTACTTCCGCTCTCGCAGTGCCACCTATTGACATTTCGCAACAATCCGTAAACGATGAATAGAGCAAAGCAAAGTTAATAGTCAGGTGTCTTTGCATTGCCTAAAACTAACGTAACGTAGCGTAACTAGGTGTGGATAGCTTATACCTTTTCCTGTTCTTTATGCTTAATAAATAGAACGTATAAATTTCAAATGTCAAACATCCAAAAACAGAAAAGAAGAGAAATAATTTCCACTTATGTACTATAAAAATGCGAGTAAAGTTTTATACTTTTTATTGCGTATTCTAGTTTCATTCCTTTATGTAGATCTTTTTCAATGCAAAGGCTGCACCTAATATTTCTAGAAAATTTATTGGTTATGTTTTTTGAGCAGAAAAAATTTAAGTGGTTATTTCGATGACATATTTCCGGCTGCTTTGTAAATTCACAATAAAATCTGAAACTTCGATTGGGATAGGTCTTTTTACTATTGACGCTTTGTGGCGATTCGTTCGGGTTATTACTCATATAAGGTAGCCTACTCAATGCAATTCACAAAGAACATTTAGGGTAAACAGGACAGTTAAACTGATACATGGAGGATTCAAAGTGAAAGTGAACCAACCATGAAATTCATTTCTGAGAAAACAGATATCAAAGGTGATTAGCAGAAGACGTTCAAAGACGATTGTCTCATCTCCAACTCCGAGCTTCATACATTTCCTGACAGGACGTCACATAGAATTATCTAGTAAATTCTGTTTATCTCCTCCGCTAATAGAGCTATCGAGAAAATTTTAGTGTATTTGAGGACTTTCATTTTGTCACGAAAGTCGCCAAATCTCCAAAATGGTCGCCAAGTTTATCGCCAAGGTCGGGGGTCGTTGGCCTCCATCCCCCGATGGATAGTAAGAACCTCTGTAAATATCTCTATCAACCATAAGGCAACTATAAGAAAAAAATGTAATAAAACATGTATGTACTTGTTAACGTCACGTTGGTAACATATAATGTCGCTTAGCGTTATTTAAAAACTAAACTTTAATATGAATTAACGTTTTTAGACTAAAGTTTATCCACGGACTGATGGAAGAAATTGAATAAAGAGTGCAAAAAACCAGTTACTGACACCTCTTGATCGAGTAATTGACACGCTTTTCATTCGATTTATTTTAACATTAATCTGGTTAATACATAATCAGAATCGATTCAAGTATGAAAGAATAAATAAACTGGTTAACCTTCAAAATATAGAATGTTTTAAATGGATATTTAGATGTAGTATTAGCAAACAGGTCCAAAGGAAGGATGAAGGTTTGTTTTCCGGCGTATGCCCCAGAACGGGGTTCTTAGCTTGTGCCGGGTAAACAAAAACAAGTCTTTTTGAAACGAATGATTGGTTATTTCTTTCCAACGGTATAACACTGATCATTCTCTGACCTTCTGCGCATGCGCCAGGTGGAGTTGATTTCATCAATATTATGGGGCAAGTGAAAAATGGAGGGAAAGATGTTTACATTTCACTGAGTAGTATATAGAAACGTTTTATTTTCATTTATTGATTTTTTGTAAAGACTCGCTATATATATACATAAAAAGACTAACTAAAAATAATACGCCTAATCGGACGAAGGTCATTACCTAACAAAGAACTCCGGAAAAGCGCTAGGCTTATAGTCTGACCACAGGTTCCGAGACTACCACTTTTGGACGATTTTACACCGGTGAGGGGTGTCAGGCAGTGAGTCATATGAGGAGTTCTTTGTTAGATCACGCTCAGTAAAATATAAGCATCACTCTTCCATTCTTCACTTTCCCCTATTTTGATCAAAATAACTCCGTCCGGCGCATGCGCAAAAGCGCGGAAGGTCTCCGAATCCGTTGCTATACAATACTTATTGCCTGTCACCTCTTAGTGTCCCACGACTATGTGGATGAATAGCCAGTAGTCCTTGTGGGTTCTAGCTACCGCGACGAAGGGATTAACTATTGCATCCTAATCTGCAGGTAACCTTCAAATGCAAGACTACTCTAACAGGTATGCGGTGTTCTCTGGCTCGTACAGGAATGAAGAGGCATCACGCACGCTGACACTAACACATATTAATAACAAACTACAGTATACTCTCTATTATCTGTGCGCGGATTATCCGGTTTGCGGATTACCCGTGCTCATTCCGGACTCACAAAAAAATTTAAAGAGAAACATTTTCACGCTTATCACGCTTGTAAAATCGATGTTAATGTTCGATCGAGAGATTAATTCTTTAAAACTAGTGAGCCGTGACGGCGGAGGCTAAAGAATAGATTTTTTTCTTTTTTCCTCCATGTACAATTTCTACAGGTTCAACCACTACTTTTCTGAGAAATGAATCATCCACTTCTTGCTAGCTCATTCTCGTACGAACACACTTCTTCCTCACACGTCATTCTTTAACTTCTTTCACTTTCGCACGTGTTCCTTTAGTTTTTGCGTCTTGTTTATCGTCAGTTAGTGGCGTGAAATTTTTGACTGGTAAAAATGAGAAGTGTGAAACGAGAACGAAACGTTTTAAATGTTACACAAAAACTAGAAATCCTTCAAAAACTTGATAATGGAGAATCAGCTAGTCCTGATGCAGAAGATGCACTGAATGAGGGAAATACAATTTCACATTCTGCTGCTCTACAATCCGTGGAAACATTGCTGATTATATGGGACAAAGAGGATTTGATTACGGTGACATTACTGCGGTTCGTAAAATATGTGTCGATATACGACAAGAGATGAACAAACAGCAGAAGCAAAGACGCATTGCAGATTTTTTAAAGCAGTAAATATTAAAATGAAAATTCCTAGTTTGATGTTATACAGCATGCAAATGTCAGTAATTTTTATATTTTTGTACTGATGTTGATTTTTTCTTTAATAAAAAGAAGTTTTCGGATTATCCGTGTTTTTCTATTGTCCGTGCGATCCCTCCCGGTGATTAACCCGGATAATCGGGAGTGCACTGTATAACTTTAATAAACTTAACAACATTAAAATAATATGAAGGTAAATCATAATAAGTTAATATGTCGACACAGAACGCAAATGCTAGAGACAGGCGATGCTCGAAGCTTCATAGCACTTGACTCTCCAGTGCGCATGAGCGAGGTACAAGGCGCACACAGGAACGAAGCTGTTGCTACAAGCCACCGTATAAGTAAGTGGGGTCTCGCTCCTGGTTGTGGGTACGATAATGGTGGTGTGGCAGGCTCATAGGACCCATCTCCGAAAACGGGTCTTACCCCTCTCGGTCGTCGCATGAGCCGCTCATAATGGGGGTTATTTTGAGGCCGACTTCTGTGGCCGATTTTCTATCGTGGCGGCCGATCTTTCAGATTCACCGGATGGCCAAGTGCTAGGGCGGGGTGTTTTGTTACGAATTTTTTACCCATCACCCCTTTCCTTCGTAAAATCGTTCAAAAATGCTAGTTTCGGGTTTCTGAAACGTAGAGATTAGCAGATGGGGCTTCCTGCATGGCAATCAGCTGCGTCGGCCTTCTAAGACAATGGTGTTCATGATTCTTTGATACTGTGCACGAAAATTAGTGTAACTAGGCAATATGGGGCCCCACCATATATTTTGGGTGGTGTCCTTAGAAAATTAAATTTTTCATTATCATTAGTTCTTTCATTTTTTAGATGCTTAATCGCTCTTTATTATATTGCTAGTTGATTTTAAAGGATCTGATAATTTAGAACAGAGGTTCTCAAACTGTGGTACGCGTAACCCTGGGGGTACTCGGCGGACCAGTTAAAGGTACGCGAAAGTATTGTTGGCAGTGGTGGGAAACACACACCATAAAGGATTAAAATGGAAACCAGAGGGAGTGGTCTCCTCTAAACTTTCTCGTATACTTTCCCAAAAGGCGCTGTTTCCCTTCCCCCCGCGTGGATAAAAAAATTCGAACCTACTGTAACCCAGAATCCAATGACTATCAGAAGGTTCCCATTGTAAATTATAGTGACTGTAAAATATTTACGTAAAGAATCAAATTCAAAGAGATGCGTAGCGATTAGATGCGAACCGATTTTCCACTCTTACCGTCTCAAGGACAAAGTGGCGTAATCCTTCCTTTATAATCAATACATTGAACAATGATGTATACGCTGCAAAATATTTAAATACAGTTCAAATTCTTTAAGAGGGTAATTCCTTCATAACATGTTTGATAAAGATCAATTATGAAAGCACAATCAAAATTAAATAGGATGTATAGAACCATCATAGCATACTTATAGGAAAATGTAGTTCATACAAGCTAGAATAATAAAAGACGCCAAATAAACTTCCCTCGCAAGTAAACCAAAGTTAGAACCACGCGTGGTTTGAAGGATCAAAACAAATAAAATCCTCTGCGCATTTTTTTTTTTTTTTTTTTGAGGCGAAACAGGACCTGGCGAGACGCCCTATATGTTTGCTTCCTTACAAAATCTCGCCGCCAGAATTGGTTTTTGGCAAACTGCCAAGTTTTCGGAGTGTCCCTTCTTTGCACAGGCATTTCTACCACTACGCATGCACATGGAATTAAACAAGTATGCTATTATACAGGCCGACAGACAGTCAACCCTTTCACGGATTTGGCCCAAAATCTTATACGGATCTACATTCATGACGATAAAACTGTGTACCAAATTTTATCCATCTAGCTATTCAAGTTTTTGAGTTATAGTGTTCACATGACTTCGGACATACAGACAGACAGACTTCCCGTTGACGGATTTTGTCCAAAATTTGATAGAAACCTACAAATTATGTTTAAAGACCACATACCAAATTTCATCTCCGTAGCTCTAATAGTTTTCGAGTTATCGTGTTCACAGACACACACAGACATAATTCCAAAATTGTGTTTTTCGGACTCATGGGGGTTCTAAAACGTGGAGATTCGTCAAAATCTCGAGTTCGAATTTTTTGACGATTACAATACTTTCTCTTTGTATACTTCGTATACGAGAAAGTAAAAAAGGAATAAAATGCAATGGCGAATCCAGGATTTGGGTCTGGAGGGGTCTGAGGTCATAAAAATTTTGTATCGTCATGATCCCATGGCTTATGTAAGTCAAATCACTTTAACTTTGCTTACCTGACAATACAAATCACGAAGGACACTACAATACTTTCGATAATTTAACAAAAACACAATGAAATAACTAGCTAAAAAATGTTTTCGACCGCGTTAACCTACAAATACGAGTGAAATGACTACAAAAACGGGAAAATCTTTGAGTCTGTCAAGCCAGAAAGCAATGCTGCCACAGTTTTTTTTTTGTAAAGGAGATTAAGAACAAATTGAGGGAGGCTGCAGCCCCATAGCAACCCCCTGGATTCGCCACTGATAAAATGTAAAGTCAAAATAACTTCTAAGGGGTTAATAACTTCTGTAGAGGTTATTTTACCCCTACAGAAGTTATTAGCCCTTGGCACTCGGAAAAGTAATTAGATGCATAATTATTCACTGATTACAAGGGCTCATTTTATTGCTTCGAAACGTCAAAATTAGAATCGTATAAGTTCATTTTTCCTGAAAAATTATTATGCGACTACTTAGAAATCTGTAGGCATTTTTTTTAACCAAAGAAATCAAGAAGTGCCAAAATGACGCACTGTCTAGAATGGAGTCGCCTTTGGAGTGCAAAGGATTAAGTTAAATCGAGTCGTTTGACTCTTAAGCTAATCTAAGCCCTTAAGCTTATTAAGAAAAACGGTACTTTTCTGTTAGCCGGGCGCAAATGTCGCCAATTCTGAACCAAACGCGAGCCAAGTCGCCAAGCGAAGCGATTTGGCGCAAATGTCGCCAAGTGAACCAAACGCGAGCCAAGTCGCCAAGCGAAGCGATTTTCCATCAGCCGGGCGCAAATGTCACCAATTGTGAACCAAACGCGAGCCAAGTCGCCAAGAGAATGGTTGTAAGAAATTTGGCGGAATTCTACATTATTTGGCGATTTTTCGCTTGCGCCCGGCTAACGGAAAAGTACCAGAAAAACTCCTTTGCATGAAGGAATGGTTCATTCAATATACAGGAGAGCCGACTCAACCTTAAGGTTTTAAAGTGCAGGTTGGCTCTCCGGGAGGAGAACATTCCAACAGACGAAAAGATATGGTGAAAATGAAGACAGAATTTACAATAAAAATTGGGAGAAAATTTAAACGTTGCCAATGAAAAGTACTAGAAATGTTGCAACTAAGCAATAATTAGATGCCAAAAATGGCACTGCAGGCGCTGTCGTCTGCTGCACATGTGTAAGATGTATGTGCTCAGTGTACATATTGTTGCAAAAATGTAATGTCGCTTTCCTGCCTGACTAGTCTTATGTTTGGGTAGAGAGTTTTACAGGGGTAAGTATGGGATGGCCGGACCTGGGCCCCTGATATTGGCGACCATTTTGCGGACTTGGGCGAGAAATTTGGCGACCATTTTGCGGACTTGGCGAGAAATTTGGCGACCTTGGCAATAAATCGATGATTCCAGAAAATGCAACTCTTTTCTCGATATCTCTATTAGGAAAGAAAATACACTTGAATGTACGAGAAAACTCCATGTGACGTCACGGCCTATCGGGGAGAGTATTTAAGGGCCGCGCTTGGATCAGAGTGTGGAGTGTTGATCAACTGAAACGACTTTGGAGTTTGTCTGCAGTGCGAGCTAGAAAGCTGGTGAGCTGAGTGCTATTGAAAGTGCTTTTATTGTCGTTATTAGTGATTCGCTGACTGTTTGTGTTGTTAAATCTCAAAGTACTGAACTGTTATTACCTGTGAATTTTTGTCTGTTTATGTTGTTAATCTGTGCAAGATCTATTGTTTCCTGTTACCTGTGCTTCGTGTTTTCCTGCATATTCGTAAATAAACCATCATTCTCCATTATCCTGCGTGTTGGACTGTTTACACCATACACTTACAGTTAGATTTTTGTAACAATATATTATTATTATACTCTATCTACAAATGCTTTATGCACTGATCGAATCATTATTATGGAATCGTCTTTTTTTGGAACGAACTGGACCGTGTCTAACTTGGAATTAGGGGATAATAGCCTCTGATGCTTCAAATCCCATAACTCTTTAATTCAAGATTCAAGCTACGAATGTACTGACACTATGAGGCTTGTAAAGAGATATTCTGTGATGTTCCTGTCCGTCCTACATGTAAATAAAATTATTAGAAACCTGCTCAAGGGTAAAATTTTTTCTTGAGTCATTCTTGATTAAAGTTTGAGCTAATGCAATATTTAGAAATTGCAACAAGGGATAAATAAATTAAATAAATAATAAATAAAAGAAAAGAAA
The DNA here is from genome assembly GCA_013235015.1 of Araneus ventricosus. Classification (NCBI taxonomy): domain Eukaryota; kingdom Metazoa; phylum Arthropoda; class Arachnida; order Araneae; family Araneidae; genus Araneus; species Araneus ventricosus. The sequence goes on along the minus strand of BGPR01003362.1, from coordinate 112,665 downwards.
AATTAAAAAAATATACACATAGTATATGGTAGCAGTTACAGACAGATAAAGAGATTTCACACTAATTTAAACAAAAAGAAAACGGCGTGGTGGTGGTGGTGAGCGTGACAGTAAATGGTACTTAAAAATAAAAAAATCTATCCAAGGGGTAGGGGAAAAAAGTTTGGGAACCGTTGATTTAGAAGAAGTAAGGAATTAATCCAGTACTTATGCAGATTTTTATTTGACACAATTTTATTATTTTTTATAAATTAAGAATATTTCACAATTAATTTAATTTTTTATATTGAGCGTTCATTTCAGCAAAAGTATCTATTACTTTTCAAAATCCAAGGTTTGGGCCAAGTGATGTTCACTTGTCAGTATTGCTAGATTAGGCAACCTCTCTTGTGGCAATGAATTCCTTTAACTTTTGAAAATGAACGCTCGGTTGAAAATGACATCAAAGCAGGAAACACTTCAAGAACAGCTTTATGTACTTCTTGTTTCTTGCGCCTGTTGCATGACATTGAACTTCTTATAATTTTATTTGCTTTCTTTTCTTTTTTAAAATTCTATTGACTATTTATTACATTTATTAATTTTTCATTTTTGTCTTATTATTTTTATGCATATTTATTTAATTTATTATTTATGTTTGTAATTATTTATTATGTTTGTTGTTTGTATTGTATTTATGTTGACATTTGTATTTTGTATTGTATTACTTATGTTGTATTATATTATATTATATTATATTATATTATATTATATTATATTATATTATACTAGGGGGCTCTGTCCCCTGCTCGCTAAAGCTCGCCAACCCCCAGAAGGATTGCGTTGCAATCCTCCCAGGTTTGCTATGCAAACCCTGCTCGCTTCGCTCGCTATAATGAAGACACTGTGTGTCCTAGAAGTTATTCTAAAATCTTCATATATATATATATGAAACAGCTTTATTTTGCTTCTGATGCTTTAACTTAAATCAGCACAGAATAAAATTTTTTAGCCTCAAAAAAGATATCTTTCTTCAAATAAAACTTACAAAGTAAAGCTGATTTCCTTTTAATGCTTTCACCTTAATAAAGAAGGAATAAAAATTTTTGGCCCTGAAAAGGGCCGTTTTTTATATAGTGAAAGCATCAGGAACCTCCTCCATAAACACAATTAAATATTTCACATTTTGGAGCTATCACAGAAACAGATTCAAAAGATCGTGCTCTACGAAAACATAAATTGTACGAAAGTAGGTATATACATATTCAATACATTCATATATAAAATAATATACAACATTGAAGACTGTGCTCTACAAAAAAATTGTATCAAAGCAGGTATATTCAATCCACTCAGATATAAAATAATATACAACATTAAAACAAATTAAGATGTAATGCAAAAAAATACACTTGACAATCAATCACAGAAAACTTCCTCATAAACACAGTTAAATATTTCACATTTTGGAGCTACCACAGAAACAGATTCAAAAGATCGTGCTCTTGATAAACCAACATAGAGTTGTCCATGACTAAAAAACGGCTCATTGAGCACCAAACATATCTTTTCAAAAGTTTGGCCTTGCGACTTATTAATTGTCATGGAAAAGGCTAAACGAATGGGAAATTGCATACGTTTAAATTTGAAAGGCATGTTAGTCTGAGATGGAATCAAAGGGATTCGGGGAATGAGAAACGTGTCTGTACCATCAATGGATTTTGTCTGAATTATGTTTTGCTGCAATTTTGTGATAATTAGGCGTGTACCATTGCATAATCCTTTAGAGGGAGCTAAATTTCTCAACAGCATTATAATGCAACCTATTTTCAACTTTAACTCATATGGAGGCAAACCAGTTGGTATCAAAGAATTTAAAAATTCTTCAGGATCTTGAGGATCTTCACTCATGATCATATCAACTGCTTTATAAACAGTTTCATTTCCCGGCATAAATTCCAACACTTTATTGTTGATTTCCATGGATCGCTCATTATTAACAGTAAGGATAGCTCGACCTTTAAGCTCCTGTGGGGTCACACTGGAAAAATCTATGTCACTGTACAATTGATGTATAGGGTCTTGTATTGAAGGGTAGCATTGCAAAGGCAACTGAATCGTTGAGCCACTTTTTTTCTCTCCAATGTCCAACAACCAAGCATCAAAATCCCTTTCAGATTCAAGGGCACGCATATTTTTTGTCAGATATAACTTATGAAATTTCAACCAAAGAGCGTGTTTTTTTAAGGAGCTGGCAACAGTTAATGTTCTTGAACCTCTTAAAATTACTAGAAGAACTTGGCGAAAATCTCCACCCAGTAGAATGACTTTGCCCCCAAACGGTTCTTTACATTTTGTGAGATCTTGTAAAAGTCTATCAACAGCTAAGAAAGCATGGACATGTGTCATGGGTGCTTCATCCCAAACAATTAATTTTGTTTTCAGTAACACGTCAGCTTCTTTTGTATTAGGCTTCAAATTGCAAGTAGATTTTGCATTTAAATCAATTGGAATTTTAAAAACAGAATGGGCTGTTCTCCCCCCTATTAATAGAGTTGCAGCAATACCTGTAGATGCAACAGGAATAACATCATCACCTCTGCCACGTATTGTGTGAAGCAAAGTTGAATAAACAAAAGTTTTTCCTGTCCCAGCAGGACCATCTAAAAATAACACTTGGGTGTATCTGCAGCGTTGTTGTACACTGCACTTAATAAGATTTCCACAACATTCCGCTGTTCACTATTTAACTGCATAGCATAACTATTAGCTTTAGCCTGCTCTTCCACAACATCAAAGTTCGCTCTCTCCAAAACACTTGCAAGCAAATCTACAGTTGGTAGATGCAGTTTTTGGAGACTTAAATTGTAGGATGTAAGCAGTTCCTCAATATCTGCAAGTGCATAGTGAGGTCCAGTCTGCTCAGAATAACGATGCACAAAGTCCTCTCAAAGTGAAACTTGATGCTGCACCCATAAATCTGGAACATCCTCCACTTCTCCAAAGCCACAAATCATCGCGAACAGCATGCGCAACTGTCTCGGAAATTGAAATTGTGCAGCTTCATTCAAAGCATCATGCCACTGCTGGTCACCTCGAAGAAGTCCATACTCCTGATATGCTTGTTGAAATGTAATGCATCTTAATCCATTTACGGTCAAAATATCATCAAAACTAATGGCTCCAGACTTGCGCAGTAGTACCATCAGCAAATAGTACCTCTCAGTATCCAGTATACTAACTACTGGCAGTCTCCCAATAACATTTTGTCCACCACGTTGTCGCTTCTTCCAATTTGTGGTACTCTTATCAAACACATAATATTGTGGAATATCTGAGTAAGAAATGTTGTGAGCTGAAGGATCATTTTTGTTTAGTTCAAACCATGATGCTAATGTTGTTTTTCTTAAAGCAGCTCGTTCAATTGCTTGGGCTTCTTGACCGTCTTGGTACACAATCGGCTGTTGCTGTGGTAAATGCACAGCTAAGCGCACTACAGTGTGGGATTTATGCGACAAATTAAATTCATTTAAACGCCACATGGCTTCAGGTGCACTAACATACCTACCTTCAACAAAACTTAAAATTTCATCATGATCCAGAGTACCTTCTTTTTGTATTTTCACCGAGGCTGCATCATGTCCTTTGTATACATATTTATATAAGTATTTGACACTTTTAACTGAGGCACAAACTTCAACATTAATATGCACATTAAATTTTTTAAGCAACCAAGGATTATATGGGACAACCCACCTGTTATCGATGGAATATTTCCCTACCTGGACAGGTTCAGTGGCTCTTCTGCGATAAATAGGGTATCCATTACCTTTTTCCTCTGTATCATCCTTGAATTGTTTCGGAAAACTTTTGCAGCACTGTCCATCTCTCATGCATGGAGAATTTATATTTATAGTTCCACATGGGCCATGTACCATGCATTTTGTCACAATTTGGAAGAGTCTAAGATCAGTGCAAGGATTTGGAAGTTCTGCACTCACAAACTTGTCAATGTCATCTTTAGTGCGAATTTTGCTTTCTGAATCTAATGTTAAAAGAATGTGGGCATGAGGCAAACCTCGCTTTTGGAACTCAATAACATAAATATAGGCCAAAACAGTTCCAAATATTCCATGCTTGCAAATATCTTCTAAAAGTTCTTTTAATTTCATATTAAATACACGTACAATAATATCAGGTCGGTCTTCAGGACGTTGTACTCCCTCCATGCTATTTAAAATTTCAGACCAAGATGGGTTGCAAGTAAACGTCAGAAAGAGATCTGGCTTACCAAACTTGCGTATCATAGCCATTGCATCTTGGTAATGGACCTTATGCACCGTTTGGGTTCGAGAGTATAGAAAAACAGCTGTGGAGGAATAAACAAAATGATCGGCCTATGAGAGACTCAGAAATAAAAGCAGTTCTGAGTCAGCTGTTTAAAACTGACCACTTGCTGCTGCCGGCAGGTCACGTATCGGAGGATGTGACGTCACACGCATAAGGTCCATTCTGTTGCATATGACGTGGGCTCCCTTGGAAAGAAGATGGCTGTATTATAAGTTTTCCAGTGCGTATATTTTCATTATGTGCTCGACACTCTAAAGCATCTAAAAGCCCCCGATAAAGTTCAATTCGCAAATCTTTTTTATTTTGTCGCAAAAAATGTAAACGTGAGCCTTCGGTTTTAACATATGCATCAACAATATATTGCTGAAAAAGCTTACCACTATTGTGCAAAATACTGAAACCATTTCGCTGGGAAAGTCTGCATGCATAATATTGTAGTTGAGTGACACGGGTGCGCTTTTCTGTTCTCCTTTCTTCTACATGTTCCATTCCAGTGTTCCAACTACACTCGCCACTTGGAAATAGCAAAGGATAGGTCATTGGATCACAGCATTGATTTAA
>BGPR01003362.1:48642-105690 GCA_013235015.1 Araneus ventricosus | reverse complement strand
TAATAAGATTTCCACAACATTCCGCTGTTCACTATTTAACTGCATAGCATAACTATTAGCTTTAGCCTGCTCTTCCACAACATCAAAGTTCGCTCTCTCCAAAACACTTGCAAGCAAATCTACAGTTGGTAGATGCAGTTTTTGGAGACTTAAATTGTAGGATGTAAGCAGTTCCTCAATATCTGCAAGTGCATAGTGAGGTCCAGTCTGCTCAGAATAACGATGCACAAAGTCCTCTCAAAGTGAAACTTGATGCTGCACCCATAAATCTGGAACATCCTCCACTTCTCCAAAGCCACAAATCATCGCGAACAGCATGCGCAACTGTCTCGGAAATTGAAATTGTGCAGCTTCATTCAAAGCATCATGCCACTGCTGGTCACCTCGAAGAAGTCCATACTCCTGACATGCTTGTTGAAATGTAATGCATCTTAATCCATTTACGGTCAAAATATCATCAAACTAATGGCCCCAGACTTGCGCAGTAGTAACATCAGCAAATAGTACCTCTCAGTATCCAGTATACTAACTACTGGCAGTCTCCCAATACCATTTTGTCCACCACGTTGTCGCTTCTTCCAATTTGTGGTACTCTTATCAAACACATAATATTGTGGAATATCTGAGTAAAGAAATGTTGTGAGCTGAAGGATCATTTTTGTTTAGTTCAAACCATGATGTTAATGTTGTTTTTCTTAAAGCAGCTCGTTCAATTGCTTGGGCTTCTTGACCGTCTTGGTACACAATCGGCTGTTGCTGTGGTAAATGCACAGCTAAGCGCACTACAGTGTGGGATTTGTGCGACAAATTAAATTAATTTAAACGCCACATGGCTTCAGGTGCACTAACATACCTACCTTCAACAAAACTTAAAATTTCATCATGATCCAGAGTACCTTCTTTTTGTATTTTCACCGAGGCTGCATCATGTCCTTTTATATAAGTATTTGACACTTTTAACTGAGGCACAAACTTCAACATTAATATGCGCATTAAATTTTTTAAGCAACCAAGGATTATATGGGACAACCCATCTGTTATAGATGGAATATTTCCCTATCTGGACAGGTTCAGTGGCTCTTCTGCGATAAATAGGGTATCCATTAACATTTTCCTCTGTATCATCCTTGAATTGTTTCGGAAAACTTTTGCAGCATTGTCCATCTCTCATGCATGGAGAATTTATATTTATAGTTCCACATGGGCCATGTACCATGCATTTTGTCACAATTTGGAAGAGTCTAAGATCAGTGCAAGGATCTGGAAGTTCTGCACTCACAAACTTGTCAATGTCATCTTTAGTGCGAATTTTGCTTTCTGAATCTAATGTTAGAAGAATGTGGGCATGAGGCAAACCTCGCTTTTGGAACTCAATAACATAAATATAGGCCAAAACAGTTCCAAATATTCCATGCTTGCAAATATCTTCTAAAAGTTCTTTTAATTTCATATTAAATACACGTACAATAATATCAGGTCGGTCTTCAGGACGTTGTACTCCCTCCATGCTATTTAAAATTTCAGACCAAGATGGGTTGCAAGTAAACGTCAGAAAGAGATCTGGCTTACCAAACTTGCGTATCATAGCCATTGCATCTTGGTAATGGACCTTATGCACCGTTTGGGTTCGAGAGTATAGAAAAACAGCTGTGGAGGAATAAACAAAATGATCGGCCTATGAGAGACTCAGAAATAAAAGCAGTTCTGAGTCAGCTGTTTAAAACTGACCACTTGCTGCTGCCGGCAGGTCACGTATCGGAGGATGTGACGTCACACGCATAAGGTCCATTCTGTTGCATATGACGTGGGCTCCCTTGGAAAGAAGATGGCTGTATTATAAGTTTTCCAGTGCGTATATTTTCATTATGTGCTCGACACTCTAAAGCATCTAAAAGCCCCCGATAAAGTTCAATTCGCAAATCTTTTTTATTTTGTCGCAAAAAATGTAAACGTGAGCCTTCGGTTTTAACATATGCATCAACAATATATTGCTGAAAAAGCTTACCACTATTGTGCAAAATACTGAAACCATTTCGCTGGGAAAGTCTGCATGCATAATATTGTAGTTGAGTGACACGGGTGCGCTTTTCTGTTCTCCTTTCTTCTACATGTTCCATTCCAGTGTTCCAACTACACTCGCCCCTTGGAAATAGCAAAGGATAGGTCATTGGATCACAGCATTGATTTAAAGGTGAAATGCTTTGGCATGTATCCCCAACTGGGTAGACACAAATGTCTCGTTTGGCTGGGGGCTCTCCATTATCACCTACAAATATAGCTGCTACGTCAGTGCATAAAGTAGGAGTATTATAGCGCCACATATCCAAATTTTTATCTTCCAAAAATACCATTTTCACTGATGTAGTTGGGTGCTCTTGTACCAATCGGTGCATTTGAAGATAAGACTGAGCAAAGGGATTGATTTCCCTTAACATAAAATCAAGTTTTTCAAATACATGTTGCAAGCCATTTTGATTGTTACTCAAGCGTTTCTCTGTTGCCTCACTGGAGTCAAATATATAAAGCTGTCCGTAACTTTCTTTATGTTGGTCACTTGCATACAGGGGGGAAACTCTGTGGTACACTTGACCATGTAAACGGTAACAGTATGGCCCAGTTCCACGTGGTGGTTTAATTTGTGCTCCCATCGAAGCGAATGCAAAGGCAGAATTGTATTCCCGAATTCGCTGTCGATAATTTTTAGCATCAGGTGAATTTTCAGTTAGCAATGCTTTCAATAGTTCCGGTGCATCAGGAAATGACGGTAGCTGAATCTTTCCATCATGGCAACATTTTGTATACTTATGGGCAGTATTTTTCTCTTATTCTTCCTTCCAATAAACAGCCCCACAAAAACCGCACTGTTCGGACATAGTTCCACATTTATTCTCCTCAACATCGTTTCGAATACACACACGTTTTGGGCGACGGCGATTATCGGCTTCGTTTCTAATACTTCGCCTTACAGTGGATTCCTGAACTGTTTCCTGGCTTCGTTCATAATATATCCAACAGCACGACTTAAATTCATTATTTTTACAAATTTCCAACTACTAAAAATAGTTTTCAATAAACGTGATCACACGAAGCGGCTTCGGATTTTCCGCGGATGTGAACAACATGTGTCATCTAACATCTAATTTCACGTCGTCGGCACCTTTCTTATTCCTTATTCAAAATACGCATTTGATTTCAGTATGAAAATGGTGCGACACATTTTATCTCTTGCAACATGCTAGCTGGATTAAAACATAGAATATAATCCAGTTGCTTGGGTTGGGAGACGTCCTTTTTTCGCACGTTAACAACGGAAAGTGACGTCTCATCTCAATTACCTCAGAATAGACCCCCAAATCTTACTGCGAGGCCACCGCTACCTCTTGAAGCGACGTGCAATCAGTTTGAAAGAAAAGTTTTAAAAATATCGCGTTTTCTATTCTTTTCTATATGAGGGACCAAATTAATAGACTTGACAAAAGAGTTGATGTCGCACAAGAAAATTATTCAGCAGATAGAGCTGGCAGGATGCATTTTAAAGATAAAAAAATATCTGAAAAGAAGCATTTTTACTTCATCAGAATTCGAATTCAAGTGCAATCTTCTGTGAAATTTGCTTCATTTCTAATTAAATAAATGAAAACTTTGTATATATTATGCAGAACTTACGGGTCTCCAGTACATGATTTTATGAGTCTCTAGTGCTTTTCTATAAAATGAAAGCAGTTTTCACTTATATATTTTATTTCATTTCTTACTTGAAAGCAAATAATGAATATTTAAAAGTAAATATAAAATTTAACTTTTTTGTTAAGAAGCATTTAAAATTTTCTTTAAAATTTTGTGACGAATTTGTGTTAAACGAATTTCCATGACGTTATTTAATCGTTTCATCGCTAACTGTAATCGAGATTTCGAGAGAGCTTATACGTTACGTTTATTTTCAAATTGTATATTTTACAACGGTTTTCCGCACATTACTGGTGAAGAAATCAAAAATTTCGTAAAACATTTCGTTCCCTATACTTTTAGAAAACCATTTCTTTTTGTTTAATTTTTACATAATATTTTACTTCATTGGACTTTGTGTTTCTTAAGCTGGAGGGTGGAGGATGTCGACTGTAAGTTTTATATTTTTGTTGTAATATTTATTGCGCATTTTGTTTCTTATTTCATATGTTTTTAAGATAATTTTTTTTAAAAAATAAACTGTTTAAAAACACTGGAGTATAGAATTCAATTTTATAACTATAAACCAGTACATTTATTTAGGCCTTGCTTTGCTGTCAGTGAAAACAGAATGATATTGAAATTTGTTATTTAACAAAATTATTTGCACGATTTCGAGAAAGGAGGGAGGGAAATATCAATGCTTTGGAAAAATCGGATTTGATCTCTTCGGCTTTTAAAATCTCATCCGTTCTAAATTGTTGAGGTGAATATCGCTTTGCTTAATAGAGTTTGTTTACATTTTGAGCTTAATTTGAATCGTCATTTTTCTTACGCAATTTTTGATTTTTGAGATATTTTCGATGATGCAGATGAGAAGATTGTGTATGTTCTGCACATGGAAGACTATTTGCAAACAAATAGCTGAATGATTTCTCAAAATGCAATTTATGTTAATTATGCTGTGAGAGTTGAATTATTATATACTAGACATTCTCGCACATAGTATTTTATTCCGAGAAGTTATTTATTATTATGATATTGGAGATCTTACACTGTTCAAATCATGACATAAACTAAATTCCAATTTTATTTAATATTGAACATAAAAGTAACACAAGAAAATTTTTGGGTCAGTAATCATAACTTGTAAATCGTAGGTAGGTATGTCATACTTAAAAATAAGTTATTCTGAAGTTTCATTTAATAGCAGAAATGGTATGTTACATTGGTAATATTTTTTCCCTATGTAGAAATATTGTTATTCAGCTGTTTTATCACTTTAATTTGGTTGAATTGAATAGCCTTTTTATGTGTTGCAAAATGTGCAACAGTTTTGAAAGTGTACAACTAGAATAGTGGTATAAAATTAATTTATAATTTTCTCACAATGATATAAGATTTTGTGAGTCAAAGTATTGCTTGACCTTGAAATATTTGTTTATAAACGAGGATCTAAAGGAACTATCACTTATGATGACCACAGATAATTAGAACAAATTTATTCATTTTATATGAAAAAGAATTCAGAAATTTTATTTCGATACTCAAGTTCTTGATTTGACAGTTTATGAAGGAAAGAACTGTTAAGGATTCTGTATTATGTTTGGTAGCTTTTTTGAGTTTCATCGTAATGTGCTGTAACATTTTGTAATGTGTCTAACGATTAAAAGGTAAAAAATTGTATAAGATAAATAAGAATTATTTTTTACTAGTAACTTATTCATGGGTCGATCCAGAACGGCCCCTTCACAAAACTCAAATTCGTGTAAAATATAGAAATATGGCTGCTAAAATTGAAGGTTTTACATCAGAAAAAATTTTTATTTTTCACAAAAATGAGCCCCCTAAAAAAATCTGGTTCTTCCTCTGTTATTTACGTTTCAAATTATTATGAGTAAATTATTTTACGTTATTTTCTGTTCTAACATTTCGAGGCAACTCCGGTTTAAAAAAACGCTTTGAATTTTAAAAGCATGTTTAATTAAAAAGATTTCTAGCCAGGAAACACTTCATTGATTTGGGCTGTACGTCTAAAATTAGTTTAGATTAGGTAGAAAATGAATATACCTACATATAATAGACAATTTATTTTAAAAGTTGTTGCTTAAATTTTTCATATTATTAAAATTTTATTCTTAGTCTCCATCTTAATTTAGATTTTATATGTGGTTACTCACTTTTTGCATTAAAATTTTATATAATTGTTATGAGTAATTTATCTGCTAATTTATGAAATGTGTCATTGATATGTCATTCTGACAATGCCTGAACCAGTACATAGGTATTTAAAATGTTGGTAAGACTTAAGAACACAGTGTAGTCTCTTGCTAAATGTGGCAACTTCGCGCCAACCTTCCCAAAACTCGCCAAACTGCCGGTTCAGAACAACAGCCATGAATACCAGATTTTACGAGAAATTGCCTAAAAAATTCAACTTTGGCGACTACACTGTGTCCTTAAGTCGAGCTAAAATGTTAATTCAATATCATGTTTTGAAGAAAAAATTATCTAAAGTGTAATTATTGAAAGTGGTATATCACATTTAGAACAGACAAAAGATAAATAGTAATGATAAAAATGAAAAATATAGAATTTTTTTGTGTGTCAAATATATATTCCATTTTTGATTTAAAGTGCATCGAATTTTCAGTTGAAATCTATTTTAATATAACCCTTAAGTTTTCAACAAACATTTTAACTCGCACACATTAACACCTTTAATGTATTGTGACAACCATTTTTGTCGCTAGATGAGTCGAGATATTTGGCGAAAACTCAAGGGGTGCATTAAAGTAGATTTCGAATGAATTTTCAAATTAGGGCTGATTCGCTAGTTATTAGTTTTAGTTGGGTTATTGAAATTTTAATTGCAAATTATTACCTTGTATCAATTTATTAATTACTGTGTAACCTCTTTAATATCTTACTCATTAGTACATCATGCCCTTTATTAACACTTTCTAAGGCTATGGGATGTATACTTCCCACCAAGTTCATCAATTCTTAAATGCTGTTTTTAAGGTTTCTTTAAGTTCTCGTCAAGTTTTTCTACAAAATAAAGACTTAGATGTTCCAGTTTCTGATCCCAAATCACAACGACTTGATAATTAATTATTAATTGATAGAATTAACAAAAAATTAATGTCATCTAATAAGCTCATTGAATTTCTTAAATTAATCTTGATTCCGAAGTTATTTTATTATACCGCTATAAAAAAGAATGGCCCTTTAAAGGATTCAGTTGTTTTGCCATGATCTTAATTCATTTCAGTATTTAAAAAAGTTTGGATTGTTGCAGTATTTAATGATACGTCAAAAGAGGAGAAAAAAAAAAAAATATGGATATAGATTCAATTCACAGTAATTTAGAATCCAAAAATGAATGTTGCAACATCTAACAATTATTTCTGGAATTCTTAAATTAAAATCTGAGCACTTTCTTGCAGATTTCCCTAAAAAGAAGTGAAACAAAGAAGTACTATTGCAGTAAAAATAATTTCAAATTCTATCTAGTATAATATAATTGAAACTGCAGCAATATATCGAATATTAAAAATTGTATTTCGTTACATCTAGTTGAATATGAATAATAACTATTTCACTACTTGATTGCTTATAACATATACATAAACACCTATACAATAGAGCTTTGCCAGGCTACTGTGGCATAAATATTTGTTAAAATGTAAGTTTTTTGAGAAAAAAGTGATTAAATCATAGTATTTTTGGAGATATTTACCCATTAAATGCCTGAAAATATTATTGTAGTACTGTGTAACATGGGAAAATAGCTAATTTGAAGCTAATGGGACCTAAATAATTCAGTTGGTACTTGCACGTTATAGCGGCCACCGAGATTTAGTTGCCAACTTGGTGATAAAATCTTGCCGTTAAGAGGAAGATGGTTCAGTGATGTGAGAACATTTGTTTTGGGTGCGCAATGAGCCTTTTGTCTCTTGGGCATGCGTTGCTTGTGGCATCTGAAAAGGACTAATTGTGCGTGCAATGTCTGCGGCATCTGAAGTGGGTACCGGGTCAATTTTAAAAAAAACATCAGCAACTTCACTTTCATCAAATTGGGAATCTAGTAGCTATGCTTATTCATTGAATGTTAGGAATCTATGAATTTTAAAATTCTAAAATGAGCTCTCGCCTCAAAATATTCCTTCGTCGAAAAGTCGACAGAATCGCGACAATCCAAAACAAATCCGTTCAGAAATTATCAGAACTGTAAAACACTGAATTTGCAAGCTTGTTGAAATCCGAAGGTTGCTAAGTAAGCTTGGTGGCTGCGTTAACAAACAAGTAATCATTCAATTTCTCCAAAAAATTGGTTAAAGGAAAATGATTTAAATGAATACAACAAAAGAAAATGATTTTTGGAGGGTTCAGAGTTGAAAGTGAACCAAGTCCATGAACACTGACATTGTAATGTAAAAATGTTGTATTTTCTTTGTTATAATGAATGAAGGCCATAGTTCAATTTGTATCCATCAGGCAGCAAGAACAATTAGAAGTTCACTATTATTTTAAATGCAGCTGACCAACTTTTAGATTCGTTTTCTCAGGAATGAATCTCGAGGACTTAATTCTGAACCTTCCATTTTTTAAAAATTATATGTGGCAGTAAAAATTTGCTTTTCATATTTAACAGTTTTAATAAATAATACATAATAAATGAACAGTAAGTAATAAAGTGATGATTATAATTTTTAAAAATCCATAATAACTTATTATAAATACTTTGCATACAATAATACTATAAAACTTCATAGCAAACAGTACAATTCACTTCTAACATGTTCAGAATTTTTTTTAAAGGCGGAATTAAAAAAAATTTTTTTTTTGAATAATTTGTGCAACTGTAAACTCCTTGGAGGAATTATAAGCTTTTGAAATTCGTTTAAAATGACTGAGGACATAGTGTTTAATCAACAAAACTGTGTTTTAACTATCAAAAACAGTTAAGAAATGAAAACACTTTTTTTTCTTAATTTTTGGTTTTGATTTACAAATTTGAATTATAGATTATATTTGAACATTTTGTTTTTAGTAAATTACAGAGACCAGTGAAAAATGCTAATTAAAAAACATTTTGATTAACAAAGTTCCCATGTATTACATTTAAAATGTTTAATGTGTTTTGTTTAAAGTATATTATTTTCTTGCTACTAAGCATTTATTAATCACTGTTGAAAATTTAATTTCTCTTAGAGCTCCAACGTCGAAAATCTTTCTCCACAAGTGATTCGGCAAGTTTCTAAAGAGTTGTGGGAGTTGGCTGCAAATCCACCTGAAGGAATAAAGGTGTTCATAAATGAAGAAGATATCACAGACATTCAAGCATCCATTGAAGGACCTGGTATGTTAATTTTTTAATATTTAAAATTAGGGATGTAACGAATAGTGATTTGGACAAATAACCGAATACTCAGCCAAATTTCGGGCCAAATGCCAGGTTTTTAAAAACATTTCACTTTTGCTTGTAAATGAAATATTTTTCACATTTTAAATGAAAAAAATTTAATATTAAATAAAATTGATTTTTTATTATTTGCATATTTAAAAGAATATTAATACTTTTATGTATATTTGTAATATTTTAAATACCTTAATTCCAATTATAAGAAATGAGAAATCCTCTTCATTTTGGTATTACTTCAAAGACATAAAAGAGTTGTCACTGCAGAACACGACAATGACAAACACAGAAGAAAACTGAATGGATAAATTAAAATTACTAGAAGTGAATTCCTATTTTGATAAAGAACTTCTAATAGGTAGGATGGAGTGTCCACTTAATTGCTGGGGGAAAGTGCGGAAAAATTTCCAAGGTTCGCAAATTTAGCAAGAAAATATCTTTACACTTGCAAGCGTTATGTAGTAGCTGTTTATTTTCTGAAGCTGGTAAGATATGTGAAACTGTATAGAACAACTTCTATAAATGATTTGCGACATTATTAAATACACTTATGTACTATACAACTTAAAATTGGATAAATGTTAGATTTTTTTATAATAATAAATGTACCAAAATATAATTCTGCAGTATTCTTTATTAAATATATTTAAAAAAAACCTTTTTATCCCAAATTTATTCTATTGAATATCTGCTTGGCATTCAGCCAGAACGAATATTCAGGAAAAGGATGAATAGGCCTAATAATGAATATTTATTAAGTCCCTAGTTGGTATTATTTTTGTATGGAACCAGGAAATTGTTGAAAAATTATTGTTCTTGCATCATAATTTCAGGCTTTGCAATGATAAGTTATATATATCTTTATTCAATATACCTATGCACTATGCAACTTAAAATTGGGGAAATGTTAGGAGTTTTTTGATAATAAATACACTGAATTGTAATTCTACAATATTCTTTGCTAAATATCCTGAATATATTCAGCAAAATGGCCGAATACCGAATAGTTGCCGATTATTTGTTGCATCCCTACTTAAAATAAGGTGCCAAATCAATCCTTTTTTTAAAAAATCTTATGTACATTTATCATCTCTTTTAAATAAGAAAATAATTTCTACTTTCATTTGTATACTTGCTCTTAGATTTGGCCTTGCTTGGAGTCAACGCAAGACCAAGAATTCTACTTAGTTTCTATTCCATAAAGAATATAAAACCTATTAACATTTTCTACTGTGCATTCAGTCAACAAACACTTTTATTACTGAAATAAGTAATTAAAATAACTTTCCATTTCTCTGGTAGTAAATAGACATTTTAGTTTCTCTTTTATTCAAAAGACTAAAATTGTTTTGGTAAAGATCATAAGACATGCATGATGATAAATGAAAAATCATTAAGTATATTTGTCAAAGAATGTTGACTTTGTGTAATTGAGCATATACAGTAGAAACCCGGGAATCCGAAATTCCAGATATTCTGAACACTTTTTTTTTTTTTTAAATTTCCTGAAAAATGAAGGGAAAATAACAATTACAAATCGGAAACAAAGCTAATATTTATTCCTAACTTAAAAGAAGTATTCAGATTGGTTTTTAAGAATGAATACAGCACCTTAATTTGTAGAAACAAACTCGGATATCTTCTTTTTACCCTCAACTTGTTTTCCACTGTATTGTGCAAATCGACGCATGCTCTCTCCATACACCTTCACTGAGTACCCTGAGTCAATACTCTACTGCATTTGGTATATCAAGGATAATCCGAATTCCCCGGAATCCGAACAGAGGTCAGCCCCAATTAATTCCAATTCCCGGGGTTCTACTGTATTGAAATTTTTTTCTAAAATTGGTACTGCTTAACTCACTATTTAAATACTATCTACCAGGTAATGAAACATTCATTCGCACTTTTCTTTTTTTTTAAAGAACTTGGCTGAATCATGTCTGAAATAGAGTAGTGGGATTTGTACACAAATCCTAATATTCTAGGTAATGCTTTAAAAAAAACACTGTTTAGAAAATAATAAATTTTAAGCCTTTAAATATGTTTTTAACTTTAGAGAAATTCATTTTGTCCTTTGATATATATACTATTGAGTTAAAGTTCTTATTGCAGCACAACCCCTATTAACTAAACTAAAGGGGAGGAAGCTATTTTGGATAGCAATTTTTTTGGTTGTATCTAATTATGGTATGTGATTCTGAATTGTTTTGAGTGTTAAAGTGAATTCAAAACTCTGTGTAGTCTACACTCGTGTTCATTATTAAAGTTAACCCCCGGTTAGGCGCAGTTTGTCTGACAGGCATAGATAAACAATATCGTAATTAATATTGTTAACATTCATTAATTTTAGCATTCTAAAATTAATCACTGACCTTCTTGGGGAGGCTTAAAAGAAAAAAGTAGAGATATCTTTGCAAAAAAGCCTCGCCTTCACGATTATTTCCGTGCAGTATAGTGCATGTTTTTTGGATTTGCGATTTCAGAGGCATTTTGGATAACTCTGGTTTCAATTAACCGGGGTTTTACTGCATTAAGATTAACGATAGATTTCTGCATCTTTTAAGTATGATTTCTAGAAATAAAATTTTACAAAAGAAGCTGTATTTTATTAAACTTTGGAGGAAGGTTTGTTGCAATATTACAGATTTTCTCAGCATAAATTATTACTTTATCTTCGTCACCTATCAGTTTTTAATTTTATATTGATGGAAAATTACTTTTGGAGTTTTCCCTATTGATCTAATAATTTTCCTATCCTTGTCTATTATCTTGTATCCACTATTTTGTTGAATACCAAACAAAAGTATTTGCTTATAGCAATAAGCAGTGATTGTGGGACAATATCTTGCCTTCGGGACTGGAGGATCTTGGGTTTGAAAACCCATTCCACTGAAGATTCATATGTGTAGTGTGGGCTGGTACATGTTGAATCTGATTTCAATGGTCAAATCGAGTTTTTAGCGGAGATGCTGATTCATGTGGCATCATCTGACCAAGTTCAAAATTCCAAGATCCATCCCAAAATAACCTTCATATCGCTTCAAAACAAAATGTTAATGTGACTAAAATAATAAATTATGCATTTGATGAAAATAGGTTTCTATTAATATTTGCTAGCGTGTGGAGGGTTATTGAAATTCATTATATTTGATAATGATTATTAAGATTTTAAATAACAGATGAGCTTTAATTTTTTGTATGGATGTGGGAGGGATAGTTTGCAGCTATTTATATTGAGCGGCAGGCTTACCAATGCAAGTTACTCAGGTGTGGTGGGGGAACATGTCGGCTGTCCCTTGCATTGACTGTTCTATGACTCCTTGTTTTGGTATTGGGTGAACATCACTTTGTCTGTCATTTAGTGTCATTATAATTACATTTTATAAATGTTGAGAAGTAGCCAGTAGGGTCAGGTGGGGTAAAGTGGTCATACATCAAATAAAATGCTATATAATTTGATGTATGACCACTTGTAATGAATATTGGTATGAATGCATTTTTTAAAAATTTTAGCTTTGAATAATTAAGAACTAAGTTTAACATTCAAAATTATACTAATTGCAACACTTTAGTGGGAGAAAACATCCATTTTGTTCATTTATGTAGCAGTTTGAAGTTGGAATACCTAATTTAACTTCTCTCCTACATTTTGTTTAATTGAGTTTTCATTAGAATGACTCTACAGAAAGCTTCATATAGATCTTGGGAATACTTCCTCATTAACAGAAACTCTGAATTACAGATATTATTTCATAGTAATTTAAGTAAGATGGGGTAAAGTGGTCATAGGGATAAGCTTAACATGCATCACTGTTTTAAAATTTCTTAAGCTTAATTTATTACACAGGTGTTAGTTAAATATTAATTTAAGATATATTACAGATTATAATTAAAGATATGAAACTGGATAACCCCAATTTTTGTACCAAAATTGTCATATAACGCATATGACATCGGCCAATTGCAAAAAAGGATGTACTTCTTAGTGCATCAGCAAGTGATTTCATGCTACCTTTTATTTTTTACAAAGGAGCTCATGTATATGAGCAATAGACTAAAGGTAGTGCTAAAATAGACTAAATGTAAAGGCTTTATCTAATTTTTCTTTAGATTTGCAAAAACCTGTTCTTTTAATTTATCATGGGCATGAATTTATTTATGGGACAGTAAAAAAGGCCATGCGTAGTTAGTTGCACTATAATTTTGTATAATTGCACTCTAAAAAATTTGACATGAACTGTACTTAAAACTCTATAACCACCTGTTTCATCTATACATAAAGTGGACATATAGAAATCAAGAGAAAAAAGAAAAGTTCAAAAACAATGAAGGTTTGACTGAAGAAATTAGTAATAAAACAACTACGAAAAGAAAGTGATGCAAGAAAACAGTTTAAAACATACAAAGAAAAACTTGATAAAAAACAAAAAATGTCTTATTCAGTCAAGTAAATCCACATTTGGAGATAATCAATTATCACAGTATTTCTGAGAGATGTTGACAAAATATGAAGGGGGGATCAATCAAGAGCTTATTGGACAGGTTTTTGATAAAATAGGAGATTTTCTTTCGATAAAATATCTAAAACTTCAGACTATTACACCTTTCCTGAAAATCATAACATTGTTGGAATTGAAGAGTCAGATATCCTTAAAATTCTTGATGAGCCAACTTTTGATCATAGGTTATTAAAAATGTATAATTTGATCAAATAAACCGATTTTCTTTTAAAGTTGAAACTATATTGAGTTTTGTTAAATATTTAAAAAAAAAACTTTACATACTTATATGTTTTTATGCTTTTTTTTATGACCACTTTACCCCATGTATTACTCACTTTACCCTACCCCATGGAGTAAAGTGGTCATAAAAACATGACAAATGGAAGGTGTCATAAAATTGTTAAAATCGGTTATTTTCCCCCCAAATTTTAATGCAATGTATTCTTCAATAATGTAAAATAACAACCAAAAAATGTAAGTATTTTAACAAATTCTTATATTTATACTCCACTTAAGTTAAAAAATGTGGATTTTATGACCACTTTACCCCACCTGACCCTATACTTAACATTTTGTAATGACAATGCACAGAGGTGTAGTTCTGGCACTACATTTTTTTAATGAGAAATAAACAAACAAAACACTGTAAAAACCTCCTTTTAAATAGAGGAAATTTTGCCATCTAAGTGTTCCATCACTGCTTATTTTGCTTATCCACTGATGCTGCAACTTATGAAAATAAGATTGCAGAAAATTAAATTGTGAATGCAGTAAGGTATAACAGCTATTTTACTGCATGACATGAAGACTTTGAAATAATCGTTTCTTTGTTTAGAAATCATTTAAATGGATATTGATAGCTATTCTGCTTAAACCTCTGCATATGGCTCCTGCGATTTCCACAGGATACGAAATCCATCTCCTATTACGGGTCATGCGAAAATAGCATGGATAAGTTTATTTCCCATATTTTCAGTACATAACCCATTTTTTCTCCGTGTAGGCTATTATTTCGCATTTTGTTTTGCCTCTAGATGGCACTACAAGTCTACTTTGTTGTCATTTTTTCTTAATGCCCTGTAATTCGGTTAAATGCTGTAACCCATTAAAAATGCTCCATATTTCAGAACTAGAATGTATCAAAATCAAGCTGTACATAGAGGGTTGAAATAAATTTCCTTTTATTCTGTAAACTCAAGTTACTTACTAACCTGACAGTTGTGGAATTTAAGTTTCAAACATACAGGGTGTAAGAGAAGGGCATAAAATGGGGAATATAATTTTTTTAGCATTTCATACTTGAAATGTTTTATAGATTGTTAAGGTTTTTATTTAATTATGTGTGGAAACAAAAGATTTCAAAAATTGACATATACCTCAATGTAGGATGTCATTTCAAATTGTAGAAGTGCTGATATTCATAAAAGGTGTACAGCAAGTAATGTTATGAAAGAAGGACGAGTTGCCATACATTCTCATACATGCAGACTCTTTTATGACCTGAAAGTAACGAATGTTTGGTGCAGTATGGCCAAATTGGCCCTTGTGCCATTAAACCAAACCATACATGCCAACTGCTACGGATTCTCCGTAGTTGCTACGGATTTTATCAAATTTCCTCAAACTATGGATAAGATTAAAATTTCGACGGAAACGAGTTTTTTGCCCTTACACGCAGTTGTTTTACTTGTATTCCTTGACGATCCAGATTTTTATTCTACGTATCATGTTTTTGAAAAATGTCATAATAATTTCTAATTCTTCTAATAATAGTGATACAGTAGACTCCCTTTTAACCGGCTTGAATGGGATTGAGGTTTAAACCGGAGAAGTGAAATAAATTAAAGTTTGGATTTATTTGTCTTATAAATGAATACACAATTAAAATATTGCATCATTTTATCAATGTATTAAAGTATTATAAGTTGCATGCTATTAAAAAAAAACAAGTAATCTTTTTTTATTGAAGCCTAGAAGTTCGGCAACTTGCTGCATAGTTTCGCCATTTTTTTATCAGCATCGCATCAGTGGGAGATACTAATGACTGCTGCTCCACTTAGCTTAATGCTGCATCTAAAGCTTTCATTCCATTGATATGAGGGTTGTGGTATTTTCAACTATGTTGTCGCCATCATCGTCTTGAACCTCATTTGTGATAGTGGCAACAATGTCTTCATCTGACAAAGTCTCTTGCTGGAGATACTTGCCAACGGCCAGCCATTGCTCCACGTCTTCTGCATCAACATCTTGACATCCATCGAGATCTTTAAATGCTGATAAAAGTTGGCTGTAGATATCTCTGTGGAAACGACCGCCACTTCACTGATTTGATTTGACGACCAAATATTTTGCCACGACTTCACTAGTGTGGATTCTGGTAGCTCCGACTATGATTCTACTATCATATGCACAACATCTTTAATGTTGATTTATTTCAATAAATTGATGACACTGGTGTTTTTGCCATCTTCGTCGCTCAATGCTGTCGGAAGCTTTCTTCTATACCTTCTCTTGATGCTCTCTATCATGCCCTGGTAAATGGGCTGTATGAAAGCGGTTGCGTTTGGTGACAAGAATACGGCCTGAATATTATCTTTTAATTCCTCTGCACTTGGATGAGATGGCGCATTATCCAACACAAGCAGTGCTTTCATTGGCAACTTCTGGGACTTGAGATGTTTTTTTATAAATGGAACAAATTTGGAATAAAACCATTCTATGAATAACTCTTGGTTCACCCAAGCAGTCTTTGAGGCTCTATAGCGAACTGGGAGATACTTAACGTTATTTTTAAAAGCTCTTGGCATGTCGGATTTTCCAGTTACCCTTACCAGCAGTTTATAAGTAGCAGCAGTGTTGCTGCATAAAGACACAGTCGCTCTGTTTATATTTTATGTCCTGGTTCCGCAGCTTCTTTTCTAGAGGCTAAAGTTTTTGTTGGAAGCATTCTACAATATAAGCCAGTTTCATCTACATTGTATATTTGCTCTTTGGATAAAGCTTTCTCTTTTGCCAGATCTTCAGATTTTTTAAAAAACTTGGTTGCTTCCTCAGGGTCCAAAGACAATTTTCCCCCACAAATACTGAGCATGTAGATTCCATGCCTTGTTTTCCATCTGTTCAGCCAGCCTTCACTTGATTGAAAATCTTCTTTTCCTCTTATTTTCTTATGAAGAACAGCCTTTTCTTTAATAATTGGTCCACTAATTTGTTTTCCATTAGCTCGTTCTTGGTTAAACCATAGAAGCAGCATGTCATCCAATTTTTCCAGCTTCGGTTTCTTTAGAGTGGACCAGGATTCGAGCGCCTCTTTTGTTTCTAATTTACTGCAAAATGATTGGGTCTCTTTTTCTTCCAGTCACTGGCAGTGCTTTCGCCTACACCATAAGATAAAGCAATAGATTTCAAACTTTTGCCCTTATCAATCTTTTTTAAGGCATCTAATAGCAACTCCATGGGCACCACTACACGCTTTCCTTTCCCACATTTCGCCATTTTGAACAAATTTTCAACTCTTAAGACGTCTGATACAACCGAGAACAAACAATGATTTCATTGTGCATTAAAAATCGCCTTTCTTTCCACCCCTTGCAACTGTATTGGGACCATCTGACCAATCACAACAATCGTTTGCTAGGGGACATATGTGCCCTTCTACTGTCATGGTCAAAAAGTGCCTTTCAGTTACTGGTACATCCTCCCCCCCAACTGTCATATTGTTCGGGACCACCCCATGCCTGAAATACGTGCGATACTGATACTTAAATAACAAAATGCATGTTTTTAAATTTTTAGCTGTTTTTTACATTTTAAAGATAAAAAAAAGAAAATTCGTCCGGTTAAAGCGGAGATCCGGTTTAACAAAGTCCAGTTAAGAGGGAGTCTATTGTGTACTATTTCCTGTATAATTTATCCAGATAAGATATTTTTTAAAAATAGAAAAATTATATTATTTCTTGATATATATAAATGATAATAAGTTCAAAATTTTGACACAAATCTTCTTCTGTGTGTGTTTGCACGCTCGTCTGCCACCCTCGTGAACCTTCTGCTACGGAAAGTCACCTTTCCAATGTTGGCATGTATGCATTCTTCCTAAAACTTCATTTCCAAACCAGCATTGTATATTTTGGTTTTTTTTTTTTTTATAATCCTTTATAATAAGTACATGTGTGCTGTTATCCGGATCTTGTGTGAAGATTTCTTTGAATTGTGAGGTGAACTAATTTTCCCCATTAAAATAATTTTGATGCGTCCTATTCGATGGAGTTTACATCTGCAAAGGTTAGTATCGCTATAACCAAAATGTTGCTTCTTCTCTGTGATGGCATATCAATTTCGAAACCAGCTGTACTGCAAATGGTATTACGTTGTCCTTCAAAAAGAAAAAGAAAAAAGCTTGCCTTTCTTTTTTTAAACTTTCAGTGGAATTTGCTTTTCTGTATTATAACAGTATTTATTAGTAGTTTTTGATATCTTTTAAATACAGTTTTATTTGAAGAAAATTTTTATTTAAGCAAGTCTTTCAACATGATTCTTTATGGTTAGGGATGAGCTCTGCCATTTCTGATAGGGACAAAGATATACCAGTTTTTTTCTTATTTGTGCATCATTTGGTCATGCGATCTAATTGTAGTTTATAAGATGCTAATTAATAATTGGTTTTGTCGGTTTTTGCATAAGATCATGAACTCTTCATAAGTGAAAGACAATAAATATTACAAAAAATAAATGAATGTATAAGGCTTTGAAATAATTGTAAGAGTTGTTGCAACTCAGCATCCACAGTGGGTTGAGCAGCCATTTCCAATATTTCTTTAAATTTCCGTGAATTTTTTATATCACAAATAATTTTGTAATAATGAGAAAAAGAAGAAAGTTTAGCCATTTAATGAACAATAGCAAATTTAGCTAAAGATGAACACTCAAGTCTGCAAGCAAGCTTTTTTGGTAATAATTCGATTATTGAATACTGTTAATAAGCATTGCATTAAAACTGGAATAAATATGTATTATGGTGGTTTCTGTGTTGTGAAAAGTATAAAAATACAAGAACTATCATTTTTTACAACTGATCTCGGTAATCATCTAACTTTTTTATTGAATGTGTAACAATATAAAATTATAATTTTTTTACTCTGTTAAGAAATTCACAGGTTTTAATTTAGTTGTTGTTGGTTTATTTTTGGCCTTTAAAGAAACCGAAAGCTTGTTGGCTATTTTTTCCTGCAAATTCTTAAATATAAAATTCTTTGTATTAATATTATGTCCATGTTGAATGCTAGAAAATAATTATCTCCTAGTATGGGTTGATAACTGCCAATTTTTTCAAACATCAATTTTAATTTTTTTATGTTAACTTCCCCCCTTTTTGATGGATGTTATGTTTCTCGAAAAAGTTGAATATTTCCAAGATTAGTTGTAAAATGAAGCGAAGTATGTTTTATAGGCACAAATGAAATTGGTTTTGATAATTTTTTTTCAAAAATTAACTAAATTTTTTATTTGAATTGATAGAAACTAATAAACTCTTTTTCTCTTGATTTAGCTGGAACACCTTATGCTGAAGGTCTCTTCCGTGTGAGACTGATTTTAGGTAAAGACTTTCCTTCTTCTCCGCCTAAAGGATACTTTGTCACCAAAATTTTCCACCCAAATGTTGCAAGGAATGGCGAGATATGTGTGAACACACTAAAGAAAGATTGGAAGTCTGATCTTGGCCTTAAACACATACTTCTTGTAAGAAAATATTTTTTTTTTATCATTTCTTATTTGTAAGTTAAATATTAACTTGGTATTCGATTACTTAAGTGTATTTACTTTTTTCCCTGTATAGACTATAAAATGTCTCCTCATTGTACCAAATCCTGAATCGGCTTTGAACGAAGAAGCTGGAAAATTGTTGTTGGAGCAGTATGATGATTACTGTGAGCGAGCTCGTATGATTACAGAAATACATGCGAGGCCTCCCAAATATACCAAAGAAGGACTGGAAGAAGATCCTCAATCCTCTACTGGGACAAGTGCATCAAAAGGTGACGGGCCTACAGCAAAAAAGCATGCTGGTGATAAGAATAAGCTTACTGTGGAGAAGAAAAATCTCAAATTATTAAAAGAAAAGAAAAGAACTTTGAAGAGGTTATGATGAATACTAACAGCCATGTTATTTATGAGAGGACTCCATCTAGTACAATGAATCACAAAACTTTTAGTCATTCTGAATGAACTGCCTATCATTTGGGAAGACAAAATTGATATTTGTATCCATTTGTGAAGGTGTCTTATATTGCATGTATTCTGTACAGTTTCATTAAATTTCAGTTTTATTTAGTTGTCATATACATTCCTCTTGTGTGCATATTTATTGCACCCATTTGACAAAATTTTATTTGGCTATCTTAACATTTTCCTTACATTTGTTACATTATTCATCTTTTTTTTTTATGTATGAAGTATTCCTTTAGTTCTATGAGCACTAATTTAAAAAAAAAAATTACAATTGTTCAATGTGCTTGATAAAGTTGATCATGCCCTCAACACCTTTGTTGAAAACGTGATAAATAGATAACTAAACTCAACAATATATTGTGCTTATATTTTTTGAGGGTCTTTAAAAACTACAGAGACAGGTTTTAATTTGTTATTAAATTACCCATGGACTTCACCTGTTCATTTATGCTTTCCTATCCTCTGCACTGCTTTGCAAGTTCTTTTTTTGGATGGCCGTGGAATCTGCAATTCAATATTGTTTTTTGTGCTTGTCTGACTTTAAAATTCCAGCCGATGCATTTATTGAATTGAAATATTTTGCATGCATTATCATATTTATATGCTGCCACAAATAGAGATTTTATGGGGATTATTTTTAGAAAATACTTGGGATGATTCAAAATTCAGCATATAAACTGTTAAGGGAGGTTTCAAGGATAAAAACAAACCAGAATGACTTGAGAATGCACGATGATTTTTTATTTCGGGTACTTTACACTGGGATAGTATGTTCTCAAAGTCCTTATTATTCACAGTGGTGCGAACCCTTTCAAAAACATCTGGCATTTGCAGCAATGACGATTTTTGTGACAAAATCGTGTTTGCTATCTCAGCATTTGTAAAATTGTAGCGTGTTCTCATTATGCAATCAGAACTTTAAATCACTGAAATCCATCTGCAGCACTGGCTAACAACACTCTCTAGTTCATCTTGGTTGGATTTTCTGGCCATTCTTACCTATATAATTTTGTGTTTCCTACTTCCCCTAATAGTTTGCATGTTAAATTTTGAATCGCTCTGTATTTTGAGAATGTCTTCTGAAGTTATCAAATATAGATGAAGAGGTAAATAATTGAAATCCTTTTGGTAAATGCAACCATTAAATGTTTAATTTGCATTCAATTCGATTTCCTTCTTTCCCAGGGCTTTTGTTAAAACATAGTGTAAGTAGTTAAAATAATTCTTAACAAAGGCTTTTGTTTTGGAAATTTGTCATTTTCTTGTTTCTTAGAGTTGACTTTTGATTGGGAACTAAATCTTCGGGAGAAATGGTGCGTTCCATAGATTTTTCCTCCAACTAAAAAAAAAATTATCTTTTCAATTTTAACCTTTGGTTATAGTTAAAAATATAAATACTTGGCTTTTCTGAAATTTCCTGGCTATGGTATGAGAGATTCTTATGCGAATGTGGTTTCAAATGAAATTATGATTCATTTAACAAATTCCATGAATAAAGTGTGCAGGTTTTGGAAGAAACTACAGTCAACAACTTAAATAAATCACGGATGAGATTCTACCGCTTTTTTGTTATTTTGGAGAAATTTTGCTTTTTTTTCTCTCAACATCCCGGTTAAAAAAAAAAATTTTTTTTTTCGGATTTCCGGTTTTTTTTCTTCCTTTCCCGCCACAAAAAATGTTCCCTTTCTTCCGAAAATTCCGCTTTTACAGAAAGAAAAGAAACCTTTCTATCTTCCGTTTTTGAAAGAAAATTCTGGGAAAATATGCTCGACCACTCTGCTTAACTCCACCGGCTAGGAAACTTGCTGTTTCATCTTCTAGAAGAATCAACATTATATCAGCAAGCTCTACAAGGATGAACATTCCAACATATTCTGTGCCACTCAAAGTATTAATTACCACCTTTTTGAAGAAAACAAAAGCTCTGTGGCATATTTTGCAAAAAAAAAATTTGCATGAACATGTCGAAAAAAATTAGATAAAAACTTAAGGTCATCTTGAGGGCGTACCAAGATGAAGGGGGAAAAAAAATGGAACAAAAACAAATAAACTACATCAAAAAAAGGGGAAAACTCCTGTCAAAAGAGGTAGCTAAAAGGCTGTGTGCAAATGCAGCAAAAAAGAAGAGAATAAGACATAAAAAAAATCTTCTCAAAATAAAAAATAAAACCGATTTACCTAGACATTCTAGAGAATGTAGTCCCGACAACTATGCCAGTAAAGAGATACTGATGAAGACTGTGCAAAAACTTTTGCCCCTGCTGAAACTTGCAGGAGATGCAAACACATCCTTAATTGAAGAAAAATCTGTCAAAGATAAGGAGCCCTCCAAAACAAGGGGTGAAGCATGTTAATGGAGATTTGTTACCAACAAAAGCCACACAAATAACAAAATGAACTTCTTTAACAATTAAGGAAATGTTTCAAATAACCATAATGCTAAATGAATCTGTCATTGTAACGGTACAATTTCTTGACCCCTCTCACTTTATAAGGTACAAAATCATTATGCTGTTACTTTTGCGAAAATGTATAAAAATAAGAAAAATAAAACAGAATTCAGTATATGATACATTATTATAATTTATAAAGAGCTAATACACTTTACACAATTGCATGAAGCAAAAGAAATTATTTGTCCTTATTTTTTATTTATTTTTTGAGCCAACTTTTATCAAAAGGCTATTAAATATAATTCTTCTCAGACTTCTGTTGGGTGAATGTTGCACCTTGATGTTCAGGTGGTAAATATATTTTAATGTCTAATTTTGGATTTTCTGATGCCCCTGATGATGTGTTAAACTTGTTTGTTAATTTTTAATGTAAATGATATATTAATAATTTAATATTCTTATTTATACGTACTGAATTATAAATAATTAATTACTATAGTGGAATATTTTCATCATGTTGCATGTTCTGATGTTTTATTTCTTAAAACATCTTTCACGTATAAATTATGGTATAAATATTTTGCTCGCATATGATTTCAGTCTTTTTTGCCAATCTCATCCCTGATAAATGGACCAGAATTTCTATTAACTTATGTCAAACTTACAAAGTGATCCATCAGAATGCGAGTGTTTATAAAAAGTTCAAGAAAAGCAATAATGCTTTTTAATTAAACCAGCAGTTTAGCATGTTCACGCTGACTCTGAATTTTGCATTAATCACAAATGTGACCCACTGGCACACAAATGTAATGCAAATGCAAGTACACTCTGGCGTGAACATGTTAAAGAAATAAGTAAAACACTTGAATTAAAAAAAGTATATTGCATATTTTTAATTCATCAAGATTGATAATTATTTTGTGAATTGCTCTTTACTCAGAAATTTAACTTTTGTTTGGAGGAAATCAATATAGATCCAAAAATAAGAAATGGGATTTTTTAATAGGATGAGTGCTGTTTTTTAAGTTAGACATTTACATCGACTCATTTTAAAATTGAATATAATCAAGTAATTAGTGTAGGAGAGTGTAGTTTACATTAAAATTCTTCTCATAGTGTAAAAATTTCCCCCCCTCTGATTAAAAAAATAACACTCAAGACAAGCAGTTAATGGAGTGGAGAATTTATTTCTTTACAAAATGTTTATCTCGTATAGTAAAACTTCTGTAAACAGTCACACCTCGCATTGGTCATTTTATTTGGCCCCTAGACAAACTGTTAAAATAAGGAATGGCCTCTCAGAGTGGTCATTCAACCTCTATGAAATATGTTCCTTTTGTCTCTCTGACTTGAATCTTTAGCTAAAAGAAAAGAGAGTAAAGTTAAAAAAAAAAAAAATCTATACACAAAGAACAACACTGAAATCAAATCGAAATTCATCATTCCTTTCCCAGTGTGAAGGAAAAGTGAACTTGGGCCTCTTTCAAATTCAGGCATTCTAGAATGAATTCAATCAGGTGCCAATTGTTACTATGACAAAGAGGTTGTTGATGTGGTTTGCAGTCATTAGCAAATACAATTTCATTACCATATTTAATTGTGTGTACCTTTTGTAGCATAAGCCATATCCAAATGGTACTGCAATTCAACCAACATGTCTGCGAATCTTGGTTGGAGAGGAGACTGGATTGCATGCATAATTTCTTGTCTTGAATATCAGCCACAAGGAAAGCATACACTTTGCCCTTGACATAACCCCACAAGTAATAGTTATGTCTGGAGAACAAGGTAGCAATAATTATGAACCATCCTGCCCACTGCAATGCCAGAACTTGTACAATTTTGCCCAAGTGGGGAGATGCACCTCCGGTTGCCAATGTGACGTGTTTGACAGCTAAAGACTCTGGGGAGAAAGGTCCAGAGCCAAGAAATACTCTCTTTTATTAGCAGATGTGTGCAAGAATTTTATTAACAATGTTCTTGGTCAAATATAAGAAAATTATGAGAAGTAAGGAATAATTGTTTACAGTTCCGGCTTCCTTCAGCCTACTCTGTCGCACTACCAAAACAGACTCACTTCTACGAGTGGCCTAAATAAATGATGTCGGTCTTCCGTCGACCAAACTTGAGATTTCAGTCCTCAGTCTCTCGTCATCACTCAAGAACAATGAGCCTTTGCTCGTTTTCTGTCCTCTTCCAAAATCTCTTTATTTTTAACCCTCATCTCCCTCCCACTGGGGAGAGTGGTCAAAAAGCCTCTCCATGAATCCTCGTTAATTTTGTAGGTGGAGTCTATTTCAGCGAGCCATTATTGGTTCCTTACCTCTTGGTCCTTTTCCTGTCGCAAGTGGGTTCTCAGGCTGGAGCTAAATGACCCTATCAATCACTTCCACTAATGAGTGGTCTTGGTGACAGGCTGGACTCTCGTCTCTCTTTGTCCACGTTTTAACGAGATGTCCATTGTTGACAGGCTGGACTTCCCGCCGAGACACCTGCTCTGCTCAGTGACCCATGGCATGGGAAAAAAGTTACTGGTCGCTAATAATCTTGGGGGATCTTACACCAGACAATGTTTGGATGGAAATGACAGATCTTGAGGACAGCAAGATCATATCCAGATAAACCTCTTTTACAAATATAGCCACAATGAAAAAGAACGAGACAATGACATGATTGGATATGTTATCGGTAATGTATAAAATGACGGCATTCTATAGAATACCTAGGCATTTTTAGGCAAAGTATGAAATATGAGAATTATTACATACTTTCCCTGGGCATTGTATAGAATACCTAGGCATTCTATAGAATGACAAATGCTATTTAGGCAAAGTATGAAAAGGTCATGATAAGACCATTATTTTAAAAAAAGTTCATACTATAAAAAATACAAATGTTATTTTGGAAAAATAATGAAAGAATGCCATTAAAAAACTTTCATTTTTCTTTACATATTTTGAATAAAAGTCGTACAAAATAAAATTTATGCCTTTCTTGTGACAAAATGAAATATGAACCTACTTGTTGCATCAATAAAGGAAATAATTTCATTTTGAATTGCACTTAATTTTATTTCGTAAAAAAACCCAAATTGATGTATTTCATAATTTGCCGGTTTGTCATTCTAGAGAATACCTACGAAACGTTAGTCGTTTCATACGTTGCTGACCAGTTTTCGGCATTCCATAGAACGCCGAATTTCATATTGCCGATAACGAATATAAAACTGCATTTTACATCAAGTTTTGCACTATTGCAGATTATTTCAATACAATTTGGGTTTGGGAAACTCCATCTTCTCCCATTGTGTCTATTGATATTTTCAAACCAATGAAAGGTAAGGTTGTCTGTTAAGAGAATGTGTTTATGCATTTTAATGGCAAGGTTTAAACAATGTGACTTGCCAGCGGACAATAATTTCATTTTGTTCCTTGAAAGTTCATTCTTTTATGTAGAATTCGATGCATTGATGTATGTGGAATGGTAATTGTCATAGTGCATTCCTTATTGAAGTTGTTGGATTGGAAACAAACACATGCAACATTTTCTGTGGAAGTACTTGGCTAGCCACTTCTGTGTCTTAAATGTTTCCAGTTTCTAAAATTCCTTTACCAAATCAAAATGTTGTTTCAAGGTAGCAACTTCTTTTGGACTATAGGTGATTGATCTGGTTTCAAAGTACCAACTTACAAAGAAGCCTTTTCAACAGGAATCATTTCTGCATGGCAAAATCAATCTGAAAACCTTCATATGTAAACAAAACTTATAAACAGCAGCATCCATGGACTTTTTGAGGTACAGTGCCATCTACAGACAAAACTGGGAACTATTTTTTTATTAGCAAGAAAAAATTTACAACACAAGAATTTTGATGCAAACAATACTTTTCATATACCTTACTGATTGTATGAAATATATGTAACTTGCATATCTTTACTTTTTTGCAAAACAGTGTTCACATAGGAACACTTTTTTTCTAGTGCTCAATTGATGCAGTTTAAGTTTCTCCCAGGTATATAGCCTAGAGCTCTAACCATTTATAATTACCAGAATGGCAATTTCTGCTCAATTGATGCAGTTTAAGTTTCTCCCAGGTATATAGCCTAGAGCTCTAACCATTTATAATTACCAGAATGGCAATTTCTTTCAAATTTAACTGTCAGAAATTAAAAAATTACAGTACCATTCAAAAATTAATTAGAATACCTTAAATATAAGTTTAAATTCATGCCTTTTTTTGATGATGAAAATCGTTTTCATTTGTAGTGCAAGAAAATAATTCACAGAATTTTTGATGCAAAATAAATAATTTAGGTTCAATGAATATATTCAAATGAAAATCAGTCTTCAAGCTAAAAAGTCAATTTACTTATCAATTATTACAATTGGAAAAAAGGTAGATAAATTTATCTCGCCACACATGTAGGGTTTGCCAATTTGTACATAGTAGGCCTTAAATTCCAAGATTGGTCGCATTCGGTCGTGTTTGAATATTATAAATTTATACAGGTTTCTTTATATAAGTTATTTTTACCAGATTTTTTTATATTCATTACTATTAACCAACACCTTAAAATTAATACTTGCACAAAGGAAATAATTTATATTCTTCATAGCAAAATAAAATAAATTTTTCAAAGGCACACGTGTATTTAAAAAAAATGCTGTACCTGAATTTATTTTGAGTGGAACTTCTGAAATAAGTACATTCCTGGGGTTTTTTTTTTGTAGGCATACAGAATTTCACAGATCATGCAAAATCAGTTTCTAAGTTTTTCATTCTTTCTTGTGCGACAGAAATCGTGTCTCCTCAGAATGCACGAAGGCCCCTCTTCAATTTATCGCTGCCCAATGGGTAGATTTGATAACCTACCCTTTTTTCCTAAGGTGAAGTCTATTGTGTATATTTAGTCAATATACACAAATATAGCTGTGTCCCAGTTACTGAATGTATTCAAGGGAAGGTTCGAGCAGCATTTTGTGTCCAGTTTCTTTGTCGGAACTGAATACGTTAGACTCCGCTTAATGTAATCACTTTGGGACTTAAGAATTTTGATAACAATAATTAAATTGGGTAAAATCAACTAATTTTTATCACATAAAGGGAAGAGAAACAAAATGGACAAGAAAACACCTCAATGCTATCTATAATTTATTTAAAAAATAACAAAAAATTTCATTAATTGTTGCTTGATGACAATTATTCATTAACAGTTAATTTATATCTTGTTAGTACTCGTATCGTTTTTAAAAAATTTGTTAAATGATGCTGCACACCGTGTTTCAAAATATCAAGTCCCCGTCGGAATCAACTTTTATTGCTTGGTCTTGCTCACAAACAGCTTGGCAAATTTCAAAGTCTGTTAGTGTGGCAGCTACTGGAATGTCCTCGTCAATGGACATCCACTCTTCCTTTTGCATACCTTCAGGAGGTTCGATAACAATTACCAGCTGTCGCGTCCCTGCCCACTAAATGGATGACCTTCAAAGAAAGGCCATGAAAAATAAACCCCAAAATTCTTGGGATGTGTTGGGAAAATGGCCCCCCGATGTTTCCTTACAAGTGAAGCAAGAAATTCTATGAACATCAATCGTTAACGCTGGTTAAAAATGAGGTATCGGTCAATTCTCTACTTCAAAACTGATAACATAAAACAAATCATTTTGTGTACATATGAATACAGTGGTTCGGGACCAGAGGGTTTTGATAATATAAAGCGAATGATAACATTAACTGCGATCACATTAAGTGGAGTCTACTGTAATTACAAACACATGTACTGACAACAAATTTGTGTTGCTTCCCTTGTACTAAACTAAGGAGGATGGAAGTGTTTTACTGAAAGAAAGTGAGTAGCTTGCTTTGTTCTGAAGCTTTCAAAGATATCTATAAAAATACTACAGAAGAGCTTGTTACATTTTAGTGCTGATGGTGGGAAAATCTATTACATTCCACAGAGATACACATTCTTTCAAGGCATTTGAAAAAATGGGATAAGAAATCAATTTAATGCTCCGGATATAACCAAGAAGTTGCAAACAACATTAGGGACAAAATCTAGTCGGCCAATGAGAGTGTGCTTCGGATCTGTGACTTTAGTGCATTTTTCGCTCTCAATATTTAAATAAATTTTTGTGCAAAATTTCACTTGCATATTCGAAATTAGAATGATTTTTTTCTATAGATATGGATTGCTTTCAAGCTTTTAAAAAAAATTATGAAGTTCTCCATTGTAGCATTGTTAATATCAAGTTTTTAAAATTTACTTTCGGTACACTTCACGGAAAAGTAGGATTTTCTTTGGCTATAAAATAAGTTTGTCCCAATTACCATATCTTTCTACAGGTATTGATACTATATAGGTATATTGAAGACAAGCAACAATTTTCAGTTGGCATGTTGTTATAAAATCTTGATTTCATTGTAGTTACGACAATCTTGTGCGTCCTTTTATTCCAATAGTATTATAATCTTGGAAGCAGTCCTAATCAGTTTGACTTAAAAGGAATGATCGTGCAGCAATGTTATGTCTATCAAAATTCCTAGAAGCTTGAAAAGCTAGTTTTTATCATCCAGCTTCAACACCACAGTAGGACATATCCACACTAAATTTTTTCAAAAATGAATTCAGAAATGCCAGATTTAATGAATGTACATACACTAAATCTGCCCTCCCCTTAGTTTTGTAAAATAGATAAAAGTTAAGCACCTAATAAGATGTTTTAAATACCCTCAAATTTTTTTGTATCCGCATATAAACAAGGTGCGTAGTGAGAAATTGCTGCAAAAATTAAGCACCTTTGTACATGCAGCTATACATAGACCCACGTATTTTCAAAGCATATGATGATTTCTGTTTTATAATAATGCAGTTTTTATTAAAAATTTTTTAATTTTAAATATGTATTTTTTTAAATTTTAATATTTTTTTCTGTATTTGCACGTCTTCTATTGTAATATAAAGGTTGTCTTTTTGATTTGATAAAAAATAAAAATAATGAAAAATATCAGTTAATTAACCAAAAGTTAAGCAAACACCAGTTAAAGTTAACAAATTACCATTTAATTTGCTCCTTTGGGATAATCATTCCAGTATTTCCCATTAGCCCATTGTTGAAGAAAGATGGAGCAGAAAAAAGGTCAATAATAGCCCAGACAATGAAGGGTTTGAAAAAAAAATCATTAAATCATCTAGTTTTGAAAATTGGTATATACATGTTTGTGAGGGGCTCCTGATGAACAAACTAAGTCCCTGAGGGGGGAACTCATGCCACCATTTTGGATTTCATGCCCCTTTTTTATAGTTTTTCTTGAATATCTCGAAAATTATTCAGTTTTCAAATTACAATTGATTTAGCAAACTAAAGAGCATAAAATACCCTACAAATGCATGTCTTTATGTTTCTTTTATCTTTAATAGTTTCCAAGATAATGGGGCTCAAAATTTGCCACCATCCTGGATTTTATCCCCCCTTTTCAGTTTTCTTGAATATCTCGAAAACTATTTTGTTTTCAAATAACACGCGATACAACAAATTAAGAGTGTGCTTTTATTTTGTTCTAGCTGTAATAGTGACCAAGATAATGGGCTTCGAAGTTTGCTACCATCTTCGATTTCATCCCCCCTTTTTTAGTTTTTCTTAAATATCTCAGAAACTATTAAAACTAGAAGATAAATAAAAGCATGTATTTGTAGGGAATTTTACGATCATTACTTTGTTGTATTATATGTAATTGAAAATTGAATAGTTTTTGAGATATTCAAAAAAGACTAAAAAAGGGGAATGAAATCCATTATCTCCCAAACTATTAGAGACAGAAGAATAATAAATGCATGTATTCTTAGAGAATTTCACTCTTTAATTTGTTAAATCAATTGTAATTTGAAAACTGAATAGTTTTCGAGATAATCAAGAAAAACTAAAAAAAGGGGCGGGGGATGAAATCCAAGATGGTGGCACGAGCTCCTCCCCCAGGACCAGGGACTTTTAGTATGTTCAACAGAAACCTCTCGCGAACATGTGTACCAATTTTCAAAACTATACAATATAATGTTTTTTTTTAACCCTTCGTTGACTGAACTATTAACCAAGATTTTTTTACAAATTCATCCAATTTGAGACCAGTTATCTCAAAAACAATTAAACCTAGAAGAAAAATTAAAGCATGAATTTGTAGGGAATTTTAAGCTCTTTAATTTTTTTAAACAATTGTAATTTGAAAACTGAATAGTTTGAGATATTCAAGAAAAACTAATCAAGAGGGTGAAATCCAAGATAGTAGAGCAAGCTCCCCCCAGGATCGGGGACTTTTAGTATGTTCATCAAGAGCCCCTCGTGAACGTACATACCAATTTTCAAAACTTTCAACCCCATTTTGGGCCTCCTTTGACTGGACCATTAAGCATCATCTTAAAATGAGTTGACACCCCTGGATCCATCTCATCCAGGATACCTTCCCTGAATTCTTCCCTTTCGTTGGTTTTGTTTCCTGATACATCCAGTATTCTTTTTGATACATCCGGTAAACAAAGCTTTATGACTATGCTTTTGATTTATCGTATCCAACGTCTGGGGGAAAAAATGTTTTCTTTGCACTTCTGGAGAAAATTAAGCACTTTTTAAGAACCTTTTTTTTCAAAATTAAGCACTTTTAAGGTGCTTAAAAATGGTTTTCAAATTTAAGCAATTTTATGATGCTGCGCATCCTGATAAAAGAATAAACAAGTTTAAGCACCTAGTTTTTCATGGATCGATGAATTCCTAAGACTTTTCAAGATTTTCTTACATCCATTTTCATAACATAATTTTTTACAAGTATTCCAAAAATTAAAGCATTTGATACAGATGCTACTGCACCAGTTTTTTAACGATTATTTCAATGTTAAAAATATTTCCGTCATATATACTTATATTAAATGTACTGAAATTTAAATAAATAAAAACATAGAAGTAAACATTTTTGCTGCTTTGTTCAGACATTTATATGCAAACTAACTATTGAAAAGGTTGTCTTTCCTCAATCAGCAAATTTGAAATCATCAACAGCCACAGTAAACTACTTGTTTACTGTGGTTTTACAAGTCAGAATAATATAACAAGAACTGTGTTATTACAGGCTTCAGTGAGATTTTTACTCTTAACATATGAATGGGGGAGGGGAATCAAAATTCACAACAGGTATGTTACTTTGCTGTGCTTTAAAAATGAACCCTGTGTTAGTTTTACCATTTTTTTTTCAACTTTAAATTTTCATCATTTCCCTAGATAATTAATATTTATAAATGAGTCATGAAAGTCAATGCAAAAATAAAGAACAGCGAGAGACAGATGGAGATTTATTTAAAATAAGATGCCCTTTTCAAGTTTAATGATGAGTAATTGTGAAGATTCTCTAAAAAGTTCTTCTTTCATGGTTGTTTTTCAGCATGAAGTACATCACACATAGTTCTATGCACTTTTTAATGCAGTGCATTTAAAACATTTGAAACATAACACTTGACTGAAACAGCCAGTTGATACAGCAAGAGAAAGAAGTTAATACGAAAAGCAAAGCCTAAGCGACTGGCATCAGAACTCTTTCCTAAAAAATAAGAACCACCAATTAGCATGCAATTTATTACAACCATTATTTAAATTTTTGAGTAAAATATAAAAAGCTAAATTATTCTGTCAGCAATAAAAAGAAAATATCAATTTTTTGAAGAATATGCAGCAAATACTCTTATAATATGAAAATATAAGATGTAGAAAGAGTCATAATATTCAAGAAGGTTTCTTTTAAATGTTGTGATAAATTTTAATAAAGAAGAAAATTTTGAAAAAGCTATTTCTCTCATCTGTTCTTTAATTTAGTTAAGTCTACAAAAGTAACCATTCTAAATAAATCCTTCCTAAATGTCAAAAAATTACTTGTAGAGTTATTTCTTGCTAACAAGCGAGTAAAAATATATTCTTGGTATATTCATTACTTATTACATTACAACTACCTGTCATTGCATGTTACTTTCAATAAAAGTTGCATGGCTAATCAAGTGTTAAAAAGCTTCGACAAAAGCTATTTATCTAATACATTAAAAGCATGTCCCCCTTTTCAAAATAAATGCTAAAATTAAAAACAACAATATTTAACTATACAACAACTATATTTAATTTTTTTTAATCAACATTATATGTATAGCTTAATTCAGACTTCAGTCTTACCTCTGTTTACTTTTGGCATATTCTTTAATTTCTGTTGAATCTACCTCGACCACGTCCTCGTGTTCCACCACGTCCCCTAGAGCATTAATTATTTTTATTTTTGTATTCAAACAAGATTGATGAAATAATTAGCTTTAAGCATATTACACTCAAAAATGAAGTTAATATATAGAATCATATTTTAAAATGGATAAGTCATTCAGAAAGAGATTTTACTAAAACATCTCTATATAGTTACAATCCACTGAACTAAATGCCTCAAATATTCAGAAAAAATTATCGCTCTTCAGAGAAAATGATTTCTAAGTAATCTTAAAATTACATATTCAGTGATTTCAGTTTAGGTTAGCCAACCTGTTTTCTCCCCCAATTTCCACAATAAAAAAGAATTTGTCTTTATAGCATACCCTCCAACATTGGCTACCCAGCCATCAGTAGCACTTCTTACCGACATAAATAAGACATAGTAGCAATGATTGTGGTAGATATTTTTAAATAATTTTAGTTAATTAAAAAACAGATATTTTTAAATAATATTCAAAATTAGTTAACAGACATTTATTATTGACTAAATATATAAGTGAAAGAACTTTATTTTAAAAAAATCACACATTATGATTTTGTTGATCCAACTACACTACTGATTAAGACATCTACAATTTTTTTTTTTTGCATTAAATAGCAAGCACCTTTTGCTTTTTTTAAGTCATCACTGCTCAACTTAACATCATAACAAATTCCCATATTCAATTTTGTTATGAGGAGTGACTCCAGTGTTTTTGTATTCATGCTGGAACGAGATTCTGTCTGGTTTTTTCTAACCATGCTAAAAATTCTTTCACTAGCAGCATTGCTATGTGGAACTGAAAGAATTGACATCATTACCTTTGGCAATGCAACATACTTTGCATAGCCATTGCTATTTTTTATTTGAGATATTTTGTGCCAGGCTACATCAACTCTTTCAGCTTCTAAAATTTCAGAAGACAGACTGTCAGCTTGAAAAAAAGCAAATTCTAATTCCAGCTGATCACTATCAACACAGCAGTTAAATAAAGATGTAAAATATTTAACTGATTGAAGATCAGCAGTCTGTCTTTTGAAAATGTTTGCAACTGAAGCATGTTTAAAAAATTCATCTTGCAAAGGAAACTTTCTTATAATGTATTTACAAGCAGTTACAAAAAATTTTCTAACAGATAAAAAGAACTCTTCTTTTTCCTCCAATGTAATATTGGAATCCTGTAGAAGAACTCGAGCAGATGATCCAACTACAAGGGAGTCATCAGATTTCTGATTTTTCGCCTTTTGGAAATTAATGTTTAAGAGGGATTTAGATTTAGTTATGGCAGCAGGTTTAATAAACCGAACAAGAAGTTCGTAGTACAAGTTCATTAAATCATCATGCAAAGTATGAATACAGGGTTGCTCTTTTTGAAGTGCAACATTAACTTTGGTAAATGTTGGCAAGATTGCCATCACAAAAACACAGTAAGTTTAACTTTCGGTGACTTCAGAGATTCACACAACATCAAATAGTTTTCATTATCTTTCATGACATTTGAATTAGCAAAAAAAATTTGCAATGGAACCCATTGTTCTATTAAACGTGCAAGTGCATTTTCTAAAGACAACCATCGAGTGCTGACATGCTTAAAAATTTTATGAATTTTAACATCAGATAACACTTGACAGTTTTTAAATTCACTTTTCCTTTTACTACTTTTTTCCAAGTAGTAAAATAGTTTGATGAGAATACCTTCCACATCAACTGTCAGAGAATTAGTTGCCTTTTGAGCAGCAAGATGAATAAGGTGACAAGGGCATCCAATAAATTTCAGGTTTGGCTGTTTCTTTTTAAATAAACCCAACACACCTTTATTGCATCCAGCCATGGTATTTGTATTGTCAGCACCAAACGCAATACAGTTTTCCCATTTTAATTGAAACTTCTGGAATTCAGCATCAATGAGATTAAAAATCCCTTCACCAGTGTTATTTGATGACTCTGATAACGAAAGCAGGGACGTTACAACTTGACCTTTTTCGTCATCAAAAAAATTAATAACTAAGGGATAGAGTTTTTTGTCAGAAATGTCATTGCTTCCGTCGGTAGAAAGTGAAAACAGTCCCGAACGAAGCTTATTTACTAACTTTTCTCTATAGGTTTCGGCGGTTACAGTGGCGATCGCATGTGTTTTAGTATGATCACAACTGAACTTTTTAGCGATATCCGAGTCAGGAAACATTCTGGTAAACAAAACTCCAGAGTGGTCAGACGCAGCCAGAGGAATGTTATGTTCGATTAAAAATCTTACAAACAAAGTTTCTGCCTTTATAACCCCATTTTCTTCAAGCTTTGATGGATAAAAATTGCTTATTGATTGCTGCTGTAACTGAGCTTTGACTAAATCACTATGTTTTGGGCCTGATACATGCCGCCGACAATCATCTTTGCCCCCATGAGTGATTGAAAATTCCGTGTTACATACCGAACATCGAGCATAACCTTTTCCGGGAATCAAACACGGCCACTTTTCAGAATACTCCTTTCTAAACATTTGGTTATTCTTTCTTTTCTTTTGCGTTTCTTCATCAGCCAGAGCCTGATTGGGACGTTTTAAATAACGATTCATCGCAATGTAGCGATTCGAGTTCAAGCAAGTTTCTCTGTAAACAAACGAAAACTTGATTCACTTCACTTCGCACAAGAGATGAAGAAATATTCTGTTTTGTAGCGGGGAGAAACGAGAAACCACGCTTCCTAGCGCAGGCGTCTTCAGCTTGCCGTGACGTCATTTCCGCAATGAATCGCCTACGTTTTCAGGCAGGGGAAAAGGAGGAAATGAATCTTTTGTATTGCTTTTTCATAGCAGATTGCGGGAGAGCGAATGCTGTGAACCGGGAAGTGGGCATTTTCTTACCGATCCGTAGTTTTTCACTATATATCCGTAACTCAGTAGTTTTCACCTAAAATCCGTAGCAGTTGGAGGGTATGTTATAGCCAAATATATAATACTTATTATACAAGAACTTGCGATACAAATAAATGCATTTTATATTAACACTGGATAGTTTTAACACATATGTAAATAATACATTCCGAAACTAATAATGACAATGATTTAGCCCAAATTTTGATATAGACCTACAATTTGGGAGTAAAGGCAACGTGCCAAATTTCACACAACCAGCTCGACAAAATGACAATTGCGCTTACATACAAACAGATGCAATTCAAAAATGTTTTTATTCAGACTTGGGAAGAACTTGAACATTAAAATCTCAATATCAATTTCAAGGATTACAATACCTTCTTTCTATACATAAGAAAGTAAAAATCCAGGGAAACTATGTTATTAGCCTGAAAATATAAATTCTATAATAGTTTAAACTTTATCTTTTTCCACCTATTAAATTCATAGTTTGCTTTGATGAATTACCAATTTTCCATGAAAGAAAAAAGTTCTACACATTGTTTTGATGGACACTATTGATTCTTCATACAGATGAATATTTGTTTTAAAACAGTGATATAGAATTTTAATTACCTTCCAGTAAACCGGTTACCAGAGCCTCCTTGTCTGCCAAAACTTTCTGAAAAATTATTTTGTCTTGGCAAGAAGGAACTTGTAATTTGTATTTTCATAGGTCGACCTGCAAAATACTGTAATCAGAAAAAAATTCCCATGCAAAATATAATAAGACATTATCTTAAGAGTAGAAGCTTATTAACCGAGAGTACGGGGATCACGCTAAGTTATAGTATTTAAAATTTCATATAGAACTTTCTGAAAAATCAAAATAAATTATTTTAACTCTACTCTTTAAAAAACTTCAGGATTTCAAATGAGAGGAAATGTTAATTTAGTCATAGAGCTAGTACTTAAAATAGATATTTTACAACAACAAAGAAAAAAAAAAAAGCCGGTGTCAATGATTTTCCATTGAAAGCTAGTAATATTTGACAGGACTAATAAAATAAGAAATATTTAAAAAAAAAAAAAAAATTAGTAGGTTATTTTTACTCAACACTAGAGGATTTAGCATACATAGTAATGAATTGTTAAAACAGTTACTATAAACATTCAGATTGTAAAATAATTACATTTTTAATACTTTGCTCAATACCAAAAATTATACAAGATTTGAGCGTGTATTAAATACAAAATCTTCAAGTTTTTAAAAGAAACCGACCTAAAACAGACACACTCCTGAAAATTATTGTTCTTGCATAATAGCAAAGCTTTACAATGACAAATATTATATGTAACTTGAATAAATACACTTAAACTTAAAATTAGGTAAATGTCAGGAGATTTTTTGATAATAAATGTACTGAAATGCAATTCTACAATATTCTTTATTAAATGTGTGTTGAAAAGCACATTAAAAAAAATTATTATGAATATATTTGGCAAAAGGGCCAAATACCGAATATTCGTTACATTCCTAGTTATAATTTATTTTATTCTGAGGCGTAGCTAAAGGGAGGCGGTTGCCTTGGGCGGCAAAATCAGACACGCAGGAAAACAATTTCACAACTAAGAACAGTGGCATTAGCTCCATCATTGTAAAAATAAAATAAAAAAAGTAATTTGTATTTTTCGAATTATTTATTACGTGAAAGAAAGATTGGTGGTGGACACCTGATTTCGAAACCTATCTGCAGAGAGTGAAAGCATCAAATGACAAATTATGTTACTAATAAACTGTTTCCCCCCCCCCCACCCATAACTTTTTCTTCAATTTTGAAGTTTCTATACCCTATGTGTCTTGTAAAGGAAGGGCAGCATGTGGCAAGTACGCCCTAGGCAGCAAAAGTTACAACACTAATTTTAAAACACTAAAGAGGTTAACATCATGTCAAAACAACATTTGTATGAAGATAAATGAGAATTCTCATTAGGATTAAAAAAGATATGATTGACATGCAGACACTAGCGTGTTAATCTAGGGGAGGAGGCTAATATTTCTGGGCTAGGCGCTGTCTATTCAACTGTTATCAAAGGATAACTCACCTGGCTTACTAAGCTAACCAATTTCAGTTTTTTTTGTCATGAAAGAATAATGTGTAAAATAATGAATGCAACTTTGAATTTTAAGTAAACATTCTTTAACAACCCCCTAAATAATATTCTCAGATAACATGGCACAGTGTGAACTTTTATAGTGATATTGGCTTAAGACTGAGGATTTTCTAAATTAGTATACAGAAAATAAACATATAAAAGAGATTTAAAAACAAGTAAAGATACACAACACTTCTGATATTACCACTCTAAATAAAAGAATTTGTGCAATTTAACGTTCCATAAATAAGATCTACCCTTTACATTTTCAAAAGAAGGTGACAATTGAAATAAACCTCTTTTATCGAGCTTCATACAATAGAAGCTTAAGTCAGAGGTATAAGTTATCAATTACTTTAGTTATATATAGCAGTTAAAATTTTTAGTTCATACTTAACCCTCTGAATGGCTAGCTATTTCGATGCACTAACTTTAGTCTTAAAAATTTGCCTTCAATATGAATAATTGAATCTTTATTGTGTCTAATAAAGTCTCTGAAATCTTAAGAATATTTTATCCATGGTAGTTTAAGAAATTATGCATACGAACATGGATTATCTGCCTTTGAACTCGATATGGGAAATGGAAAAATACGTGCAAAACACGAGGGTTCAAGACCAAGATGAAAAATTAAATTTCCTACACATCAATCCTACATTCACTAAACTGCTCATGAATTATATACACCAGTCTTCTACATTATCCTGGGTATACTAATAAGCTTTTCATCCATATAAAACATTAAATCATATCAAAATTTCTACTGACGTGCCTCCTGTTTGAATGACAAATGAGATGCCTGGACATTTGAGCAAAGTGAGCCAAATGCAATTAAGGATATAAGTCAATGTATGTGCAAAAATACTAAGTATATAGAAATAACTGCCAGATAAAACTAGAAAATCAAGTAGTTATACATAAAATCCCTAAAAACATTGTCATATGGAGGTATTATTGCCACTGTATATGTCATGACTGGGAGAATGCTAGTATTAACTTCATTTTTGTTAAGAACATTAAATTGCATCATTTCAATACAGCAAGAATATTCTATACTTATACCACTGTTTCACCAACCTTAAGAAATAAGTGATTCCTCTTACCTTTCTTACCGTAAGTGTAAGGGAACTTATTGCTCCATCAAATGTAAGAGAATGAAATGAAATCCAAAATCTCGAATTTTACAGAGGGTTTTTTGTTATATCAAACATAAAAAAATTGACACAAAAATACCACCTCCTTCTGACAGTAAGTCTCACCATCAAGTGGTACTCCATTATATTTCCTCAGAGCACGAATTGCATCTGCTCGATTTTCAAAAACAACATCAGCTGTGCCAAGAGAACGACCTGACTGGTCATAATGCACAACAGCTTTTCGAACTTTTCCAAAATCACCAAATAATTCCTACAAAGAGAAAGTCATAGATTATGAATATCTAATGACTGTC
Source organism: Araneus ventricosus (assembly GCA_013235015.1). Classification (NCBI taxonomy): domain Eukaryota; kingdom Metazoa; phylum Arthropoda; class Arachnida; order Araneae; family Araneidae; genus Araneus; species Araneus ventricosus. Next base: position 66,748 of record BGPR01003362.1, on the reverse strand, counting down.
AAAGCAAAATTTCAAAAAAACATTTCTTTAAAATTAATGTTATTTACATTGAATAATTTATGTGTTTAAAAATTGAACAATATAAAATCTATTTATATTTGAAATACATTTAAAATTTTATTTAAAAAAATTACTATTGGCAACAGATGTTTTCCCCATCAAAGAATTTTTACCATTTAAGATAAATTGTTTAAATTACATTTTAACACCTCAACTGGCTTCTTTTCTCAACTATCTCATTAGATGATACCTATTTTGGGAATAATCTGTTTCAGTTGGGAACTTAAGGGACAGATGAAATGTTTTGAGATTCCACGTAATTTTTGTATCAAATTATAATGTCTGTGAATGGCTTTGTTTTAGATTACAAGTTTAAAATTGAGATAATTTGATGCATGTACGGTGTACGGGCAAACCAGTTAAGGGGTTAAAGTTTTTCAAAAATGCAATATCTGGACACTTGTAACATTCTGCATGCCATGAGGTAACTATAAATCTAATTTTTTTAGGGGGTGGGAAAACACTAAAGAATCTTCTTATGCCCAATTTTTCGTGAATGTGAATCAGCATATATATTGTGTGATAAATAGCATCTACGGGCCATCAAAAACAAATGACCCACTTGTAACATGTTATAAACATAGCCTAATGGAACCTTTCCATGCACTTATCCATATTCTGCTAATCTGTAGTTACTTAGAGGCAATATCCTCTCCACAATATAAAGAATGGCGCTAATTAAAGTTACAGCTACCTACACATTTTTTTGGGTTAAAAATAAAATATTTAAAAACACTTTATTACAGTTTGTGACGTTTTTTACACACAATTACATCAGGGGTGGAAACTTAAGTAAGAAATTGGGTTGAACCAGAATGCCGTGAAACGAATCACAAAGTGTAATGATTTGTTAAAAATGTTTATTCTTGAAATTAAAGCTAATAGGTATGTGTAACATAATAGAATATATTAGGTGCAATTCAACAATCTACTTGAATGATTTACAGGGTTTAAAAAAGACACTAATATGTTTTTGATAAATAACTAATCATATAATATACAAATTTTCACAAAATTCCTATTGTATAAATTCAATATTAGAAACTTTACATACCTTAATATCAGAATCAGACACTCCATAATCCAAATTTGATATTAGAAGTTTGGCTGGTCCACTGGATGCAACATTACTGTTTAATCCCCGTCTGATTCTGCTAGTAGTCAAAAAGGCAGGTCTATTTCTTGCTTTAAAAGAACCCTACAAAACAAAAAAAGTTTCAAAATTTACATGAACAGGAAAATGCACCTCACAGTAAAAGCAAAATTATAACTAATCTAAGTTTAAAATGAATCATATTACACATTTAAACAGCAAGTCTTATTAAGAAATCACATTTTAACTTCTAATTTAAATTTTTAAAAAATGACAGGAGGTTGTCCTTTTTAAATAGCCACTGATGTTAAAGACATAGGACTATTTTACTCGAGTGGCTTTTCCGATTTTCAAAAATTTTTTTTATAACTTCTGTTACTACCCTTTATCTCTAAAATAAGACAGTTATGTTTTTAACATATGTATTTACCGAGATATAGAGGACCTCCCATACAACATTTTTTGTGGCGTTTTGGCGTGTGACTCAAATTCCTTCCTGAGACCCCCCAATGGGAGGAACATAGTCCTACGTTAAAAGGCTATAAATTTTCAAATAAATTTAAAACAATAGGTAGATTCACAAGGACATACAAATGAGCATCAACACAGAATCTAGTCTGTTAGACATGTAATAAGGCTTAGTTCAATTAAAGCATTGCTTTGTTTTTAACATATGTAGTTACCGAGATATAGAGAATCGCGTCACCCATTCATGCATATTTTTGCCCAACTTTGCGACTCGGTAGTCACTGAACTACAATTTCGATTTTCAATTTTTTTGAAACTTCTGTCGTTACCCTTTACCTCCAAAATAAGACATTAGTTATGTTTTTAACATAAGTAGTTACCAAGATAGAGAGGATCTCCCATACAACGTTTTGGCATATGAATCAAATTCCTTCCCAAGACCCCAATGAGAGGAACGTAGTCCAAATTAAAAAATAACCAAACATGTTCTCTTAATGTAAATTTTAATGAACATGGTAATTTTAAAAGGACACACGGAGAAACAAATCCAGAGCTTGCAGTATTATTTTGGCTTTTATGAAGAATATGTTCAAACTAAATTTCTGTTTTAACAAATTTCTTTCAATAACTTTTATGAATTTTATTACAAATTCATATCTGTGAAGATATATTAAAATGTGTTAGTGATAGGATGGTTTCTCTTGTATACAATGACCATGAAATAAGCTGCAACTATCAAATTTCTGCCATTTTTAAGAATTTTTTCTGTTCCTAAATATTTCGGATCTCTACATTTATCTTCATAATTTTGTTTTGCTATTTAGCGTCAGCCTTAATTTGTTTTAGAAATCAGTTTCACTGTAAATTTTTACAGTATTATGAATTATAAAAAAGTCTGCAATAAATTTTTCACATTCTAAACTATTTAACATACTAAAAGAAAAACACTAAAAAGTTTAACTAAAAATTATAAGTGATAATGTTTTACAATTCTTTCCTTATTTGTTCTATAAAAAAATCATTTAGAATCTCTCCATCATTTCAAGCACAATAACAAAATACACACAACAGAATATTAAGCAGTTTGTCACAAAAGTTATACGTTCTAACGTGGGTATTAAGAAGATTAAAACTAATTTCCTTTAGATCTTAGACAGGCTCTTATTTTTCAACTAATAGTGCATCACTTATGTTGAAGTATTCTTTTTTTTAAACTATTTTTTTTCAAACTGGGTAAAATGTTAGAATGTTAATTGAAGACTTTTAATATTGACAATATGATTGCTTCAATTCATCATAGAAATATCAAACATCTTTTATACCCATTTTAAAACTTTACATTCTGGAGAAAACAAAAGTTTACTTAGATTCTATTAAAACTGAATTTGTAACTTAACAAAAACCTTGATATTTTTTTGGTATAAGGTTTTCTGTCATTACAATATTTTACTAAAAAGGTACGATGCAAGCTAAAAATTATGCAGCAATTGAAAACACTGCAATAAATGTTGGATTAGTGAAAATCTTTATTTTAGGGAACAAAAGAATCGGCGCGAAATTTCATCAAAACAAAGATAAAACAATTAACCGCTCTCTTATAACTACTTCCATTCAACACAAGAAATTGTAAAATGCACTTATTCAATATTTAATTGATCTCGAACTTACTGGCAAAACAAGTTAAGAAAGTGTATTATTTTAAAAAGCAATTATAGAACAGTTTGAAGAACTATCAAACATTTTCCACTCAACTATTTTTGTCACAAACAGAGAATTTAGCCGGGTAACAAAATTTTACATAATTATTTGAAAGGAATTTCAAAACTGATTTTAAAGTAGCGGCAATTTTTACTAATATAACATAGTTCTGATATTTTCAGGCTTTCGGAGTCATACCAATACTTGACAAGATTCAAAGAACATTTATATAAAATAAAAAGCTTTACATACCCTTTGCGAGGTAAGCCCGAATTTCGATTTATCACCACCTTGTCTAGTATAAAAACCAGCCCTTGAAACTCTAAACCCTCCAGAATTGCCGCGACCACGGCGTCCTCTCAATACACGACCACCTCTGTTTCTAAAGTTATTGAATTTTCCACGACTTTTTTTGATTATATCGTCAAGAGACATATCTACATCCATACTTTCAGCCATTTTTGAAGAAATTACAGATGAAGTTCAATTTTAGTATCAATCACAATTTTCCCACGCTATTGTTGAAAACGAGAATAGAGAATTTAATTTTTGACTTCTCCGTCGTTGCGCTGCTCCATGTATGTGATGCCACATCCTACTCTTACTTTGCAGTTGAAAACTTTTCAAAGAAATTGAATTCTACATTTATCACATGAAAAAAATAATCCTAAAGTCGTAAACAGAATGTAAATTTTTACTAATTTATTTATCTGATTTCATACTATATGAGGAGGTGTTTTTTTATTTTGTTTATTGTTGGCAAGTAAAACTTCCGGAGCACTATTAGATTTCTGGTTCCGCTTTGTCAATGGATGAGTTTTCTGGTTTGTTTACTTACATAACACCTTGACTTTTTGGGGTCTATTCTGGTATCCCCGGTTGGGGTGGGTTTCGGTTTTAAACAGCCGAACCCCACCCCAACTCCCAACCTAACCGAGGGTACCAGAATAGACCCCTTTGTATATGGGACTTCCCCCTTGTCTTAGCATTACTCCGGTATTACGAAGCATAAAACTAGTCCATATTGATTCATTTTTATTCCTGTGGATTGAGGATAGTTAGTAAATAATAAATTTAATGCTTTTTTTTTGTAACTCTAGACATTTAGCTAAAGTATGGACGAGTTTTCTGGTTTGTTTACTTACATTACAACCTTGACTTGATCTGCTTGTATGTTGGACTTCCTCTTTGAAATCCATTGACATAAGCATTACACTGGAAATACGTATTACAGGCTTGTACACAAACCAGAAAACTCGCCCATAGACTATTTTACAGATTAGATACCATAATTATTGTCTTCTGGTGATATAAAAACAAAGAACCATTTACAAGAATTTTGAGCAATTTGAATCCGAACATGAATACTATTTTTTTTATTAATTGCTTATAAAAAGTAATAGAAAAAAAAAGAACTGATAGTAAAATGGTCAAAGAATTCGTCTCTTCTGGTACAATTCAAAAAATCGCATTGTTTTTAAGCAGGTTTTAACTAAATTTTCTTATTTATTTTTCGGAAAAAAGCAAGTTCCGGCTTTACTACACCCCTGTAGTAGAGTTGGGGGTCTATTCTGGTACCCTCGGTTGGGTTGGGAGTTGGGCTGGGTTTCGCACGTTAACAACGGAACCCAACCCAACCGGGGGTACCAGAATATACCACTTGGGATTAATTTCAACTTGGCGCTCGAAACAATTGCAATAGTCGATTGGATTTGGTGATTGTTAATGACCGAGTTTTCTGTTTTGTTCTTTTACATTAATTGCCTTACCAAATTAATTCCGGTGTAATGCCAAGTCAATGGAATCTTCAAGTGGTCTATTATGGTACCCCCCGTTGGGGTGGGGGGCGGTTACTTTTCCCGGCCGTTAACAACGGAAAAAGTGACGTCTCCCAACCCAACCGGGGATACCAGAATAGAGCCCTAAAGCAGAAGTCCAAAAGAAAGTTATGCAAATAAAGTAATGTAAGTAAACAGAACAGAAAATTGGTCTATATCAGATTCAGAAGGTTACTGTATTAGAAATGTGGGAAGCTCCAGGAAAACGAATCAATAAAACTAGATTTCCTCTGTGCCTAGACCATATCAAAGCGTAATCGGCAAATTTCAAATTATGAAAATATTTTCGAAATGCTGTTTGAAATTGATTACTATCATATGATATGGAATAAAAGCATTTTGTCAGTGGAAATGTTAAAAAAATTATTTGAAAAGGAACCTGGATCCTTTCCACTATTTATTATATTGTGTATGGCAACAGTAATAAAATAAGTCTCGTATTTTCTCATGCTCAATCGTCGCAAACTGCGAGTTGTATAATTTATATATTGGCGGGAAAGAATTTTTCTTGATTAATATAATGTAAGTTATTTGGTTTGTTATGTTTTTTGTGATGTATTGTAATAATAAGTTTAATTTTTTCATTGTTTATTTTATGCAAAAAATGCAACCGATCCTTCTCCGCTCTTTGTGAGCTTCAGGGTTAAGGATTGTTAACTAGTGAGCTATTGTGATTTCTTCTTATTTTGTATAAAGAATGTTTTCTGTCGGTGTTAAATTTTTTATTTAAATATTTGCGACGTTATTTTTTGCCGTGATTTTCTTCAACGTATCCAAGGAAATGTATTTATATTGGAGCTGCAGATGAAACTTTGTATCTCGTGTGCTGTTTTTTACCTGACTGATGTGTTATTTAGTTAATTTAAAATTCCATCATTATATGAAATAATTTTGTCTTAGACTTTAGAAATTTTTTTGTAACTACAGATTTTTTGCTGTATTTTTCTTGATTCAGCTTCACACCTAGTTGCTCACTACTTGTTTTGAAAACCGGTCTTGTATTCATCAAATAGAAGTTTCATAATTAGTTTAATAAACAAAAAGTGTTTGACAGAACATTTTCTGAAATTCAAGTGGGTTTTTTTTTGTGCCGTTGTAATTTAAAGAGCGAAATAAGTTTTTATTTTATCTCTTAACAGATAACAAGCATGTAACTTCATTATTTGACGGTATGTTGGAAAGTTTTTATGATATTCAGAAGGATCAAGCATAAAAAGCTTATATTCTCAGTGTTTTAGACATTCTTTCTTAATACATCAACCAATCCTTTCCATTCAACCTTTCATTACTATTTACAATTACTCATTTAAATTTAAGAAAATATATGCCTCTTTTCTTTTTAATTTGAAATACCTTTTGTAGATATTAATAAGATGTCTGGAATTGCAATTGCTCGACTTGCTGAAGAGCGAAAAGCTTGGAGAAAAGATCATCCTTTTGTAAGTACAGTTAGATATTAAAGATTTGCAAGATTTCTAGTATGACAAGCTATATTAGAAATTTTAAATAAACGTTAGAAGTATAGTGACGACTAATAAAGAAGTTTAGGTTGAAATCTAGAAGTTGGTACACACTCATAAAACGCTGCCAAATCGCCAAAGCAAGATGTTGACCGCTGCATACCATTGGAGCCAAGTCGCCAAAGCTATATGCAGGTATTACGTGTATTAGCTTTGGCGACTTGGCGCTATTTTAAGAGTGTGTACCAACTTCTAGATTTCAACCGAAGTTTATATGATTCATATGGAATGTTTTATATTAACACTTTTATTTGCTTTCCATCCATTCAGTTTGTGTTTTACTGTGAACAGAATCAGAATTGCCTTACAATACTGCTGTACTTGATTATAAATTAAAATAATATTTGTCTGTTAGCCCTCTGATTCCTAAGACCTTTGAAATAGACAGACATCAAAATACAGGATATTTGTTTTCTTTTAATTTAAATTTCTTTTATTTATCAAAATACAGGAACACCCAAGTTTCTCTTTCAAAGATGAGGGAAATTCACTTAACCCCTCAAAAACTGCAATGACAGCTGGCACTCTCTGAATTCTAAGAACCCCATCCCATGTTCTCCAAACCCTCCCCTGTTCCCAAACAAATCACACTTAACGGAAGGGGGTAGAAACTTCACAGTGATATTCGGATGTCTTTTGCTTGAAGGGACTGTTTGGATGTTATCCGTATTGATAGTTAAGGAAGTACCTATTAAGAAGTATTAATGAGGGAGCTCTAGCATTTATCATCTTTCATTTAAAACACTTTTTTTAGGAAATTTTTTATTAGGGATGTAACGAATATCCGGCAAGTATTCTGGCTGTTTTGCCGAATATTCGGATGGTTGAATACTAAACAGATATTCGGCCGAATATATTCAGGGTAATAATTTTTTAAAAATGTACTGTGTATTTTATAAAGAATTACTTATTCAGTACACTTATTAAAAAAATCTTGCATTTACCCAATTTTAAGTTGCATTGTACATAAGTGTACTTAATAATGTTGTATATCATTTATTATTGTAAAGCCTGAAATTATGATGCAAGAACGAAAATAACTGTTCAGTATTTTCAGGAAGAAATCTGTTTGGTTTCATACATATATATTTCAAGCTTCAGAAAATAAGCAGTTATTATATATGTACTTCCAGGAGCTGAAAGATATTTTCTAGCTAAAGTTGCAAATCTTTGAATTTTTATTCCCCCTCACCAATTGGATGGACATTCCATCTTAGCTATTGGAAATTTTTTATAAAAATAGAAATTTACTTCTAATAACTTTAATTTATTCACAGAATTCTCTTTTGTATTTGTCGTGGACTTATTCTGCAATGATGACTTTTTATTTCTGTTCATCCAGTTCAAAATGAAGAAGGTTTTTGCATTTTATTACTTGAATTAAGATATTTAGAACATTACAAAAAATGCATCAAGATGTTAAATTTTTTTTTAATTTGCAAGTAATAAAACTTTTCTTCATTTAAAATTTGAGCAGTAACTATCTGATCAAAAGTATCCAGACACTTTCAGATTTTTTTAGAATTTCTCCAGAAAGGCTAAACTGACTGCTCTTGAATTTTCACCATGTAAAGAAAAGACTCAACTCGCATTTTACAGTGAAGATTCGGTCCTGAGGGCAATTAGGGGATTCTACAAATTGATAAAGACGAAAATTATTCTGGCCCACCCTGCTTCAAAGAAAGCTTATAATGAGATGAAACTCTCATCAATGGTTATGTTTAAAGTGCGTAATATTTACATGAATTTTTGTAAATGCAGCACAAATATTCGGGAAGATATAGAGGTTTTCTTAAAAAATCCCAAATTTTCCCACATGTTTTTTGCTTGTAATATGCAGAGTTTTATGTTATATTATATGAAACTTTCAGAAAAAACTTAGCTGCATGACCCGGCGTTGCACGGGCAATCTTGAATAATGGGATATTCCCGGGCGGAGAGAAGTGAGATCACGTGAGGCCTTGGGATCCATATTTTTTCATATGCCCGGCTCCGTTTTTTTCCCAACAAATATTGTCACTTACTTTCCCCAACAAATGTAAATATTCTTTCAAATCCAGTCTTTTTATTACTAATTTTCATATGCCAGCCTCCAGTTTATTCTTTATTGTCGCTATATTTTTATTTTCGCTGTCGGTTATGTTTTTATTGTCGCTAACGTAAACGTTACGTTCCTCCAAACATTTCCTTTGAATCCTATATTGTTTAATTAAAATTTTTAAATCCAACATTTTAATTACCTTATAGTTAACAACCCAGCGTTTCTCGGAATCCACATTTTTTCATATGCCCGTCTCTGTTTTTTCCCTACAAATATTATCACTAAACTTCCCCAAAAAACGTAAATTTGTTTTGAATCCTCTCTTGTTGGATTAAAACTTTCAGTTCTAGCCTTTTTACTACCTTAAAGCAGTTTGGTTTGAATGAAAACGCGAGAATTATAATGCTTATAAATTAAAACAGATGAGCATGATATTTGTTTTGCATAAGAAAAAATAAAACGAAATAAAAACAGAAACGATAAACAATTTAAAAGTACACCAAACTGATAAATGAAACACCAGAAACATATATTTTCGTCTTGCCCGTAATTGAATAATAATGAAAAAAAACTGGATAAAAATGAATTAATATTTTCCCTCAACAAACGTAAATGTTGCGAAACACCGTACGTCAAAAAAGAAAGAAAAATGCAGGAAAACGATTTTTGTCCATTGTTAATAAATCCAAACACAGAAGCTCGCTCAAAAAAATACCAACTTCCGTTAAAGAAATAAAAAAAATGCAACACCTAATGTGAAAACTAATAATAGGGGAAAAAAGAAACCGCCGTGAATGAATTCACCATGCTGCCAATAGATGGTAGCACGTCAATTTAATCATTTTGACGTTTTTAATTAATATCTTTTTAACTTTCCTTGGATTATTTTCCATCTTTTGGTTCTTACGGCTAGTTTCAGGATTCAGTGGTTCGTGAGAAGGACATACATACATACATACGTCTGTTGATGTTCGAATTTTAATAGGATATATGATAAATGTTTCTATAATGGGCTATCTCTTATAATGCGTCATTCCTTGAGGTCACATGACACGTCTTGTCTTACCAATCGACCATTCCTTTGTTCTTCTAAATTTCTTTGGCTCTTCTCTCCTGGTTACGTTGTGCCATGTCTGACAATCGGCTATTTCTTTGTTCTTCTGTTTTCTTCGGTTTTTCTCTCCATCCCGCGTTGTGCCATGTGTGACAATCCTCTATTTCGTTGTTCTTCGGTTTCTTCTGCTCTTTTCTTCTTGCCACGTTGTGCCATTACTGTCAATAGGCTATTAATTTGTTCTTCTGTCCTGGCCACTTTTTGCCATAGTTGAAAATTGGCCATTTCTTTCTTCGTGAGTTTCAGCAACTCTCCTTTCACGTTTCATAATTGCCTGCTGTCTACGGGCATCATCCCATGTAACTCCTCTTTTTCTTTTAGGCATCGGAAAAAGCGTGAATTGAACAAACCAAAAATAGTAACTTCTAAATATCAGTTTAAAATAGCAGCTACCAGAAATATTTAAACTTGATCAAATCAATGAATAATAATTAAAATCACTAACATAACTAAACTATATCTTTTGGCACATAACTTTACAGAAACAAAACACGCATGTAAATTCGTTAAAATGATTCTGTTCACATGACAAAATATCACGGGACAAAAAAAGAATTTATACACTTCCAACAATGCATTTTTTATTTCTGTCAGCGTCACGTTTTTATTGTTGTTGTAACAATGTTCGTTAAAGTAAACGACTTCAACAATAAAATATATTTTGAATTGCGCTACAACAATGAAAAGTATTGTTATAAAGTATCCGAAACAATGAAAAGCATTGTTGTCAATTAGTTTTTAATTAATATCTTTTTCACTAATTAAAATTTCGATATATAAATGGCCGAAACGGCTTCCCTGGATTATTCCCCATCTTTTGGTACTTTCCGCGCGCTTCTCCGTTCGGCGGTTCGTGAGAAGATAGAAGGACATACATACATACATACATACGTTTGTTTACCTTCGAATTTTAATAGGATAGATGACAAAATGTTAGAGAGGTATTTTGTAAAAATTTAGAGAAAATTTATGAATATTAGAGAAAATATGAGTAGTTGTAGTAAATAATATTTTGCTGCGCATGCACGAGACATAGCATAATTTTTCTTTCATAACTCCAAAGCCAGATATGTAGGGCACCTTGTGTAAAAAAATCCAGTTGAATATCATTAAGATTTAGAAAGATATCGGCATTGCAGTGAAGCAGGATTTTTGCTGCTCTAATAAACAAAACGATGAGAGGTTTTCCACAAATGAATATTTTTAAACTTACATTTTTGAATAATTTTATTGAATTTAATAAAGATTGAACATGCTGAATACCCAGACATACTTATAAATAAAATTCATTATGTAAATTGCAGTTCGACGATTACTGCTTGAAGATTGAAGTTTAAAAAATATCAATTTGTGGAAAACCCCTCGTTTTGTTTCTCTTGGAGAGAAGCAAAAATTCTGGTCACTGCAATGCTGATATCTTTCTAAATCTTAATGATATTTAGTTGGATTTTTTACATAAGTTGCCCTATATTTCTAGCTTTGAAGGTATGAAAGAAAAATTAAGCTGTGTCTGTGCATGCGCAGTAAAATATTATTTACTACAACTACTCATATTCAAATTCATATTCAATTTTTTTTTTTTTTTTCCAAATTTTTGCTAGGATGTAACGAATATTTGGCAACTATTCAGTATTTTGCCCTTTTGCTGAATATTCAGTTTGCCGAATACTAAACAGATATTTGGCCGAATAATTTCAGGATAATTTTTTTAAAAAAAATTTACATTTATATACACTTAACAAAGAATATTGTGCAGAGTTACATTTCAGTACATTTATTATCAAGAAAGTCACCAAAATGAAAGTATCGCCAGTAGTGCTGTATATCAAAGTTATACCCTTTTTATTTGTTTTTTAAAATCTAAAAAAAAAAAAATTAAATTTTAAGAATATTTTTTTTACCACTATTGTCATAAAAACTTTTATTTTTTCTCCTCAGGGTTTTGTCGCCAGGCCCACAAAAAATCCTGATGGTTCACTTAACCTTATGAATTGGGAATGTGCTATTCCTGGAAAGAAATCGGTAAGAGATCTGTCATTTTTTTCGTCAATGGTTACTTAATTTGTAAAAAATGTTCCCTTAATACCATTAGACTGAATAGTTTTGTTAAAAGATAATTTATGTTCCAATTTTGCATCTGAAATGAATTAACATTGATGAATATTATGTATTTCAGTATTGAAATCTCTTATTTAAAAATAAAGAAAATTATAATAGTTTTTTTTACAGTGTAACTAACTGATTTACTTGACTACCCATGTTGAATTAAACACTGTAATTTCAATCTTTCAGTTGCTTACAAAAAAATATTGTAGATTATAGTCTAGTTATTTTTATGAAATGTGTATAATTAAAGGAAGTCTTGGAAATTAATATCATAAAACGTATAAAGAAATAAATTGACAAAATATTGTGAAATCTTAATGTACCTCAAGCCTACACTTTAAAAGCATTTTTCTGTTATGCATCTGGTATATTAATTGGAAAGGAGATAAAAGTGGTATAGTGTGTTGTGAATCTTGAAGTCATTGTTTATTTGAAAATTAGGCATCATAAATTAACAAAAGTAGGCCTTCTTGTTTGGCCAGGAACATGGCTACAAAGTTGCAGATATCTTAGTGTTCTTGAGTGTGATAGCTTCTCTGGTTCCAGTGAATTATCAATTGGGTTCGCCATAGACAAACCATTCTTGGAGAATCATTACTATCCGTGATGAATCATTAGTATGCGAGGCAAATGGCTATTGCTAATTTCTTTCAAAACAGGAATCGGTTGATTATCACATTAATGCTCGACTAGGCCTGTTTATTTCGAGATAAATCATATGCTGTGATCTGTATAACATGGAAATATTAAACATTTTTTCTCTTTATTCTCCCATAACAGCAGCTCAAAAACAGACTCCAATGGGGAAGGCATTCCTATATCACTATGGGGAAAGTATTCCTTGGGCACCATAGAAACCAGAAGTGGTGTATTATTATGGCCATTTTGCAAAGATCTCTGTAGCTCAATAGTGCAATTGGATGTTTTGAGGGTGTATGTTAATAACGAGACAACTGGAGCTAGTCAATACTCAGATGAAGGCTGTAGATGATACCCCCATCCTTGATTACATATGTGAACTTCCTGTTTGAAGGCTGCCTTATTACCAAACTTGTCTTCTGAGATGACAGCTGCATTGTTCATCATACCAGATATGTGCAGAACTAGCTCACCGATAAAACGTTGTCACTATTGTAGTTATTTTGCCTGACCTTTGAGAGAAAATCTGAGATGTGTTAAAATATGCTGTTGAGGATTGTTGCACTTTCACTAGTGGAATTGATGGCCAGATTCATGAATAAATGGATGAAATCCATTGCAGATGTTACCCAGGTTCATCTGCACAACTTACTTCAAAAGTCTAGTGGAATTTTCTGTAACATCTACTTAACCATAGCTGCTTATGTAGAGCATAAGCTGTAGATTACGTATGAGGATTATGTAAGCAAATTGTCAATTAAAGGAAATATCTTTTATGTAAACTGAAAGCATTACAGTAATGCCTTTTGACAGAGTTAGAAAATAGAATGGATGAGGAGGGGAAGGAGAACTTGAGGAAAGGTGATAAAAAAATTGAGTAAGTTTTGCTTTGTGATATTATGATTTTATTCATGGCACCAACAAAGTTTGTTTTATGCCTTATTTAGACAGCCTGGGAAGGTGGATTATATAATCTAAGAATGATATTCAAAGATGACTACCCTTCCACTCCCCCCAAATGTAAGTGAAGCCTTATTTATTTAATATTTCTTTTTAAGCACAATACCTTATGCGGTTTTGTTTTAAAATTATTGAAAGCATATTTCAATGCCTTGATATTTTCTTTCTGCAGATGTCTAATTAGTTTTCAGATGTGCTTAATTGTATTTTTTCTTTTTGAACATTTCTAATTCTCCTAGAAGAAAAATAAGTTTTCTTTTTTTTTTCATTTTATGAAAATTGACAGTTTAAAATATTATCAATATATTATTAATTAAAAGCTAGAAGCAAACAGATTAATTTTTGCAATATGGTTATGACTCTCTTTATATATAGTCAAATTTTTACTCTACTTTTTATGTAATAAAAATCCTAAATTGTTTCCCCAGGCAAATTTGAGCCTCCTCTTTTCCACCCAAATGTTTATCCATCTGGCACTGTATGTCTTTCTCTATTGGATGAAGAAAAAGATTGGAGACCAGCAATTACCATCAAACAAGTTAGTATACTTATATTTTGACATATTTGAACAAAATTTGGATTTAAACACAAGTAATTTATATTGAGTGTAATGGAATTCTTTTTTTAATGAATGTTATTTTAAGTTCATGGGAATCTTTCTATGTAGAAACATGTATTATGCCTTTCATTACTAGTATAAAATGCCATAAATATCTGCGTAAAAAGTGGTCAAAAGTAGGAATATCCATTATTGATATATTTTTTCTTTCAGTATATTTACTTTATTCTTATTATCAGGGATGTAACGAATAGTGATTTGGACGAATACTGAATATTCGCCCACATTTCAGCCTGAATAACGAATATTCGGCAGCCAAATACCTACTTTTAAAAACATTTTTGTGTTGATTTTAAATAGCGGAAAAAGAAACTTTTATATGATTACAAAATTTCATATGATTGTTACAGACATGTTCTTCTATCATTTGAAAAAGACCGTTTTTTTTTTTTTTATAACAATTTTATAAGGGTTAAAATAAATACTTAAAGAGCGATATAGTTAATGAAAAATTCATAATTGCTGTTGGGGGAAAAAAAAACATTTAACTACTTTGAAACTTTGTGGTGATCTACAGAGTACCATATTTCACAATATACTGCATTATTTTGTTTGAAATGATACTTCTTTATAATTATAAATGGAATAAACTATTCCTTACTTTGAAGTACCTTTTTTCTTCTTTCTCTACTTCTACAGTATATTCCTTGATTTCACTGGCGGGTGCCACAACTCTTTTGACTGAGTTCCGAGTAGTAATGAAATTTTCAGGTTTTGGGCTTGTTTTTCCCTTTACGGTTTGCTATTTAGCAGATTTTCTTTCGCCAACTTCAAACATTGCAACCCTATCTTAACCACAATGGTATTTACTACAGAAGGAGCGAGGATGAAAGAGGACCATTCCCTGGTTGCATTGTGTTCAGATTGACAATACAGTTGACGATGAGGGGTGGCTTTATTGATTGGTCACCAATCAATAAAGCTACCCCTCAATGTCAACTGTATTGTCAATCTTCCGCTTTTGCTAGTAAAACTCCAAATGCTCGAGGTGGCCTTCCACAAAAGATGTCTTTTGTACCATACCTACACTATATGTCCAAAAGTATCTGGACACTTTCAGATTTTCACAATTTTTTAGAATTTCTCCGGAAAGGTTTAACTGGCTGCCTTTAAACTTCGACCATGTGAAGAACAGACTGTAACTCGCATTGTACATTGAAGATTCGGTCCTTAGGGCAATTAGGGGACTGTCTACAAACCGATGAAGACAAAAACGTTTTTGGCCCATCCCACTTCACAAAATACTGATAACAAAATGAAACTTTCAGAAAATGCAGGGATGAGATTCTTCCGCTTTTTTGTTATTTTGGAAAAATTCTGCATTTTTGTCTTTTCTCTCTCAAAATTCCCCCCTCCCCCTCAAAAATTTGCTTTTTTTTTTCTGAAAATTCCACTTTTACTCAAAGAAAAGAAGCCTTCCTATTTTCTGTTTTCGAAAGAAAATTCTGGGAAAATATTCTCGACTGTGCGGCTTAATTTCACCGGCTAGGAAACTAGCTGATTCATCGTCTACTGATGAATCAACATTATATCAGCAAGCTCTACAAGGATGAACATTCCAACATACAGTGCCATTCAAAGTATTAAGTACCACCTTTTTGCAGAAAACAAAACCTCTGTGGCATATTTTGCAAAATATATATATATATTTACATAAACAGGTTGAAAAAAAATTGTTTGAAAACTTAGGGTCATCTTGTAGGGCATACCAAGATAAAGAAATTAAAAAAAAAGGGGAACATAAACAAACAAATAAATAAACTACATAAAAAAAAACTCATGTCAAAAGTGGCAGCTAAAAAGCTGTGTGCAAATGCAGCAAACAAAGCAGAGAATAAGACCAAAAAAAAAATCTTCTCAAATAAAATATTTAAATAAAATAAAAATTTCAATATACCACGTTTTTAAAACGGACTAAAAAGTAAAAAATAACTTCTTCTAGCCCCATACAGATTTAAAACGAAAAACGTTGGGCGCATGCAATAGATAATTGGTGCACAAGTAGTTTATTTCAGTCACTAACAATTTTTTTGCAATGGAAATTATATGAACTGTTGTGTGAGTTTTCTCAACGACAGCTACTCCCTACACTCCTTACTATTAAATATTGCATGTGCCCACGTTTTTCACTTTAAGTCTGCATGGGGTTACAAATCTGTATGGGGCTAGAAGTTATTTTTTACTTTTCAGTCCGTTTTAAAAACGTGGTATATTGAAATTTTTATTTTATTTAAATTATTATTTTCTGCTTTTTAGTCTTCTGTGTGTGAAATTTTGCAATCGATTTTAACCATCTTGATGAGATTATGATGGAGACGTGGCAAATTTCAGGTTTATTTCAGTTTCTCTTCACTGGATCATAAATAGAAAATTGTTATTTTCCTGAAAAATTAAGTTACTTGACGCAGAAACCTTCGTGAAAACAACTAGCACCCGAACAGCATTTTACTCGCCCCCCCCCCCCCCTCTGGAATTTCATGGCAAACAAATTATTGTCACTCTGGTATAGCAAGCCCTTCCCTCCGAACTTCAATCCACTCTTCGATGTTCCCCTGCGATTTCTTGAAATCCTTCAAACTCGAAATTTCCCTTCCTCGCTATTCACAAGAGACGCCTGGACAGCGCCATCTATCGAAGCTCTGGGTCGGTAAAACACGAAATATGAAATAAAAAATTAACAGACAAACAAACAGACAAGAAAGCGAATTAATATTGCATTGTCATCTAGTTCTGAGCTATGTTTAAAGTTTCAAGTCTCCAGCTCATCGGGAAGTGAGTTTAAAATTCATTGCAAATTTGTACCCGACAGACAGACAAGAAACCGAGTTAATAAAAACGTGGTAAAAAAATAAGAGATGATTTACCTAGGCATTCTAGAGATAATGTAGTCCTGACAAATATGCCAGTAATTAAACAGATACTAATGAAGACTGCAAAAACTTTAGCCTTTACTGAAAATAAACTTGCAGAGGATGCAAGCACATCCTTTATATTGAAGAAAAATCTGTCAAAGATAGGAGCCCTCCAAAACAAGGGGTGAAGCGTGTTAATGGAGATCTGCTACCAACAAAAGCCACACAATTAAAAAAACAAAAGAAAGCCACTTCTTTAACAATTAAGGAAATGTTTCAAATAACAATAATGCTAAATGAATCTGTCATTGCAACTATACAATTTCTCGACCCCTCTCGCTTTATAAGGTGCAAAATCGTGATGTTACTTTTGCAAAAATGTATAAAAATAAAAGAAATAAAAACAGAATTCAGTATATGGTACGTTACTGAAATTATACTACCAATTTATAATTTATAAAGAACTTTACACAATTGGATGAAGCAAAACAAAGCAAAAGAAATTATTTGTCTTTATTTTTATTAATTTTTTGAGCTAACTTTTATCAAAAGGCTATTAAATAGAATTCTTCTCAGACTTTAATTGGGTGAATGTTGCATCTCAGTGATGTACTGGTGGTAAATATGTTTTAATGTTTAATTTTGCATTTTCTGATGTCCCTGATGATGTGTTAAACTTGTTTGTTAGCTTTTAATGTGAATGATTTAATAATAATTTAGTATTTTTGTTCTTTTTGTTATTTATACATTCTGAATTATACTATAGTTATATTTTAGTTAATAGTTATTATTATAGTTAATAGTTTCATCATGTTGCTTGTTTTAATTCTTAAAACCTATTTCACGTATAAATTATTGTACAAATTTTTTGCTCGTGTATGATTTCAGTCTTTTTTCTTTTTTGCCAATCTCATCCCTGGAAATGGTAATATTTAATGTGCATAATATTTGGTGGAATTTTTGTAAACTCAGCACAAATATTTGGGAAAATATAAAGGTTTTTTTTAAAAAATCCCAAATTTCCCCACCTGTTTTTTGCTTATAACATGCCGAGTTTTCTCTTATATTATACGAAACTTACAGAAAGAATGACAATAT
>BGPR01003362.1:6297-23642 GCA_013235015.1 Araneus ventricosus | reverse complement strand
GGGTTCGAAAAAGTTCGGACCTCGATTTAAGATCAAGTTTCCTAACAATTGGCCCGCCTTCTCACTAATTCAAACCTTACAAAAAGTCAAATAATTAATTTTTATATCTTATAACAATTTAATATACATAATAAATTTCAATTTCATTTATATGCAATACTTTCACATATTTATAAAAAATATATATAAGTTTCTTTATTCAATTAATACACACCAAAAATTTTATCCAGAAAAGGTTTTAAATTAAATTTGGTTTGTGCTTTAGTAAAAATGTCAGCTACATTTTTCTTAGTACATATATATTTTAATTCAAAATATTCTTTAAATATTAAATCCCGTAAAAAATGATATTTAATATCTATATGTTTAGTCCTCATATTTTCTATACAAGAATTAGAAAAATTAATGGCTGCTTGATTATCACAGTATACAGCATATTTAAATGTAAATAAACTTTGATCTAGTACTTTTTTACATTCTTCCAAGATTCTTTGAATCCATAGAAGTTCCTTAGATGCATCGGTTAGAGACACATATTCTGCCTCCATAGTTGATAAGCTAATACACTTCTGCTTCGACGTTCTCCAACTGATTGGCACCTCATCTAAGAGTATGATGAAACCTCCGATAGAAACTCGGTCATCACGATTGGCGGCGAAGTCAGCGTCGCTGTAACACTCCACATTTAAATCACTTACTCTTGAGAGATTGAGTTGAAGACCTCTTGTGGTACTGAGATAACCTAAAAGCTTTAAAAGAATATTCCAGTGGATGATGCCTGGATTTTCTTGGAATTGTGATAGAATATTCACAGCGTAGGAAATATCTGGTCGTGTCCTACTTGCTATATATGACAAGCTTCCCAAGAGACTTCTATAAGGATAATTTGTCATTTCAGTGATCTCCACACTTGTACTTGGGCACTGTAGCTTAGATAAAACTGTACCTTTAGCTATGGGGAGAGAACTCGCAGGAAAATTAAATTCTTTATACAATTCACAAATTTTATTAATATAATCATTTTGATGCATGAAAAGATTTCCATCAAGTTCTTGAAACTCAACACCAAGTAATTTTTGTGTTTTACCTAAAATTCTTAAATCAAAATGACATTTTAATAGTTCAATTACTTTATTGACGTAATCATTTGATTTTCCTATCAAGATAATGTCATCCACATACAATAGCAAAACTACGTTGTTTTGATAAAAGTAAACACAGTTCACCCATTTTAATTTACGAAATTTTAATCTATCAAGTGTAGTATTCATTTCTTGAAACCATTCACGGCCGCTTTGCTTTAATCCGTAAATTGCTTTCTTTAACAAACAAACATGATCTGGTTTATTTTCATTTACAAAACCTTGTGGTTGACACATATAAATTTCTTTATGTAAAGGAGCGTATAAATATGCACATTTAATGTCAAGTTGGCAATGTTGCCATTTTAAATGACATACAAATAGAGAAAAAAATAATCTTATAATAGAGAAATTAATGACGGGACTAAAAACTTCGTCGTACGTTTCTCCTTTGTTTTGACGAAAACCTTGAGCAACAAGACGAGCTTTAAAATTCACTACGTCATTGTTTTCATTCTTCTTTAAAGTGTAAACCCATCTGTTACCCAATACCTTTTGATTTAAAGGTTTGGATACTAAAACCCAGACTTCTCTATCAGTCATAGTGTCCATTTCTTCTACCATTGCCTTATACCATTCTGTAGCTTCAGGGGTTTTTAAAGATTCGTTATAATGAAAAGGGATTCTGATATCTTGTCAAATATTAGTATTGAAATTTTCTTCGTTATATTTAACATCTCCTGAATAAGGATCCTTTCCACTAAAATTAAACATTCCCTCATTATATTCTATTCCATTTAATTCACAATACGTCTTAACATCATTATGTGATCTGAAACGAGTGTTCGTGCCTTCAATTCTATAATATATATCAGTTCTTGATCCATCCTTACGGGGAACAGCTTGCCTACTCCACGTAACCCTTTTTAAGAGGTTCGATTTGGAATCGGGTTCAAATTCTTCCGTATTGGGATCACCTAAAAATTCAGATTTTACTTTTACATCTTCGAGGATTTCTCCGGTAATCGGGATTTCAGATTCTAAATCAGAATTGGATTCTGTTGATATGTAAAATTTGGAATCATTAGGGTCCAGTGCCTTTCCACTGTTAAAACCATTATCAAAAGTAACATTTATGGTTTCAATGATTTTTCTTTCAGCTGGTAACCAAATTCTATAACCTTTTGTTTGCATCGCATAACCTACCATAACACCCTTTTTAGCTCTCATCTGTAATTTGGTGCGTAGTTGTCGGGGAGTTCCGATATAAGCTGTTGCACCGAATGGTTTTAGATGCCTAATACTTGGTTTTCTACCGCAATACAATTCGAAAGGGGTTTTGTTATGACTTTGATGACAAATTCTATTCCACGTATAAGTGAAACATAACAAGGCTTCAGCCCAAAAACCGTTTCTAAGATTACTGTCTTTTAATAAACATTTAACTGCATCTAGAGCTGTATAATTGAAACGTTCACTTACTCCGTTTTGTTCGGGAGTATATTCATTTGTTCGTTCAGCTCTAATACCTTGATTATCAAGAAAGTTTTGGAATTCATTGTGACAAAACTCCATACCTCGATCAGTTCTTATATTGATAATTTTACTATTAAGATATCTTTCAGCTCGCTTTTGGAATTTAGTGAAACAATCAAAAACTTCACTCTTATTTTTCATAGGATAAACAATTACCTTTCGTGAATAGTCGTCAGTAATTGATAAAAAGTACCTATGACCTCTTAAAGATTGTGATGGTAAAGGTCCACAAACATCCATGTGCAATAACTGTAGAGGTTTGGTTGATTTAATTTTACCTATCGGTTTAAATGACTTGCGTTTCGTTTTTGCAAGTTTACAAACTTCACAATTTAGTTGCTCATTCTTAAAAATTGGTAAACCTTTAACACTTTCATTTTTGCTTGTATTAATAATGTAACGAGGATTAATGTGACAAAATTTACGATGCCAGTCCTCTAAATTATTCTTATTAGATGCATTTAGGGCAATTGGATTACTCCTTCGTTTTTGAGGATAAGAAGGATACACATAATATAATCCGTTTTCTTTTCTAGCTGAAAATAATTTTCTACCATCATTAGAAAATACATCAATTTTACCTTTTCCTCCTATAAAAGAAGCTCCACCTTTATCAAATAGAGGGCCCGCCATCAAGTTGAGTCTTAATTTTGGCGAGTACATTACATTCTTTAAATTAACTATTTCTTCACCCTTTTTAAAGAGTAATTTAACAGTTCCTATTCCTTCTATTTTACAGTTAACTCCATCAATAGCAACAGACATATTAGTGTTATTATTCAAAGGTTGGAATTCATGAAATAAATTTTTTATTTCCACAAAAATGACTGCTAGCTGCGGTGTCAAACACCCAAGAGTTACGATTTCCGTTAGTTTCATTAAAACATGCTTCAGTTATAAAACTAGATTCTACATTTAAATTTCTAGCTCTATTCGGCTTTTTATTTTTATATTTACAATGAGCCTTTGAAAGAGAGATTTGCTCAGAATTAGAAAATCGTTTAACTTTACTTTCCAATTTCTTTTTAGTACTATTCCTATTAGCACTGTGCAAAGCTACTACTTCCAAGTCACTTTTACTTTGTTTAAGCCTTGCCTCTTCGGCAATTAATTCATTTAACACATTTATAAACTTAAATTTTTCATCAGACCATCGATAAATTATTTGAATCATACCTTGATAGTCTGCCGGGAGATATCTTATCAACTGGAACGCTTGATACCAATCCGCTATAGGTTTGCCGGCATCTTTTAAGTCGATAATGATCTTCTTTAACCTTGCTGCAAACAGACCAATATCTTCATCTTCTGATATCTTGCACGAGAAGAACTCATCGGTTAGAGATATTACTCTTGCGCGTGAGTCTGGTCGGAAATGCTTCTGTAAGATCTTCCAGGCTTGGGGACTATCATCTACCTCGGAGATTAGGATTCTGTATTCCTTTTCAATACTCAAGTAGATGGTTGCGTAGGCTTTATTCTTCCGGACTTGAAATTCGTTGTACTCCTTCGGAAAGAGCGCTTCATCGGGGGAGACTTCAGATTCTTCTGTAATTCTCCAAAGATTCTTTTCCATTAAGACGACTTTAATGTCGTCCAGCCATGAAGCATAATTACTATTATTCAGCTTGTCTATTTGCATAAATTCATTCATTTTAATAAAGTTTATACTATGCCTAATTTTGACAAGTTATCTTAAAGCTTGGCTAACTGCTGGCTAAACCGGGATAAAGGCTAAACTGAGATACAGGCTAAACATGATACTGGCCCATAACCATGATATTAAAATCTATCATGTTTAGTCTCAAAAGTCTCAAATAGTAGTCAATGACTAGGCTGATATAAAAAAAACAAACACTTTTATTAAAATAACATCATAGTCAACTCGACTAAAAGTTAAATTAAAATCTTTTAACAGATCAATATTCAAAGTTAAGCATTTGCAACATTCAACTTACTCCGAATCCAATCCTATTAAATTTGGACGTCTGCCTAAAAGTAAATACCTAGTATTATACTCGTAGCGTATAGCTAAGATATGAAAAATCCTAAGAAAGTCATCAGTCAGCCATCCAGCTATTTAAAGTCAGCCATCCAGCTAGTTAGCCTGAGAAAAAACGGAAGAGAGACGCTAAGCAGGTAGGTGATTTATCGCCGAGATGCATTGCTTGCTTGCTTTTATAGCGATACCTTATTTACATAATCCTGAAAGCTAATCGATGCTGTTGCAAATGCTTGGTGGTTAGAAGTAGTGAGAACCAACCTAACAAAAATGTCTGGGTTCGAAAAAGTTCGGACCTCGATTTAAGATCAAGTTTCCTAACAGGTAACGTTCTGACGTCACCAACAATAAAACTCGCGCCATAGTACTGCGAGGCGTTAAACAGCATTATTTCATTGTTAGAGAACCTGAATTTCAGTAATTTTAAATTTAAAAGAGTAATTGTCTTTCTAATTTCAAATTTAATACCTCTAAAATAGTGAAATAAAATGTTCTATCGATTGATATAAAATTTATCTCGCTATGATCAATAGTCCCCGAGAAATTTTAAATTATATTAATCCTATATTTCAAATTAATTTCAGTTTTTTAATATAAAGTAGTAAATTACGTCAATGGTATATCATACGCGTGATATAGTTCGGACGCCAAATTGTATCTTAATGCAATCGTGGCGATGTTATTTTCTTGCCAAGAATTAAATTAGCCGTGAATCTACCATTCGTTCTCCACCGCCGCCAGTTCCCGTTAATTCCAGCTTACACGATGACTGTCAACAAATCGCAGGGGCAAACTTTCGATCATGTTGGAATTTACCTCTATGAGCCTGTCTTTTCATACGCACAGCTCTATGTTGCACTTTCAAGGTCTAGGATTCCAAATCACGTTAAAATTTACACAAAGACATCTGAAGTACAAGGAAAATTATTAAACAACGAAAAATACTTCACACGGAATGTTGTTTACCAAGAGGTTTTTTTGAATCAAGAAATATGTAAATAATATGTAAATAAAAAAATATTTCCTGTCATAAAACATATGTTTATTTTATTTGTTTTCAATCAATGTTAAACATTTCTCTCGCATATATATCTATTTAAACACGTCAAATTTGAAGGGAAATCTCTCGAATGAAGAGGCAATTTGCACCCGTCAAACCATGACGGGTGATTTTTTTAGTTATAGATAAATTTGCATGGATTTAAATTTCCATTTAATGAAACTTTTTCTCCCGGAGTTTTGGTTGTCAGTATAAGATAGATGAATATGCACTTCTCGGTTCTAAAGCTCAGAATTTTAATTCCGTTGGCTATTTTGTATTTGTGCGAACCTGGGTTTTTGGCAGTTGCTTCCATACAATCAAAGTATCGCGCGGATGTTAATGTAGGAAACGAAATGAACGTAGCTTTGTCCAGTTTTAATTTCATGGTTTGAGAACAGATGTAGTGATCAACTGGCTCATCCATCTGAATGATTATTATATTTATTAAAATTTGTTCAATAAATTTTGCGTGTTCTAAAATGTATTTTATTTATTGTTATCCAGCTTATAAAGAATTGTTGACTGTTTCGCAATAAGTATTTTTTGGAATTTCACGTAGGGCGACTTGGAAAAATCTGAAATCAGCAAGGGCGCCGAGAATCGGAAAAAAATTTGTGAACTGCTGGCTTGAATGCTTCTGTTTTCTCCGGTTTTTACTTCCTCGTATACGAAGTATACGAGAAACGATCGTCAGAAAATTCGATCGTATACGATCGTCAAAAAGTTCGAACTCGAGATTCTGACGAATCTCCACGTTTTAGACCTCCCTCTGTCCGAAAGACACAATTTTGGAATTATGTCTGTCTGTGTGTCTGTGAACACGAGAACTCGAAAACTATTCGAGCTACGGGGATGAAATTTGGCATGTGAACTTCACACATAATTTGTAGGTTTCTATCAAATTTTGGACAAAATCCGTCAACGGGAAGTTGTCTGTCTGTATGTCCGAAGTCATGCGAACACTATAACTCAAAAACTTGAATAGCTAGATGGATAAAATTTGGTACACAGTTTTATCGTCATGAATGTAGGTCCGTATAAAATTTTGGGCCAAGTCCATGAACTGGTTGACTTTGCATATTTGATTTCTTCGCCATTGTACGAAGCAAAAGAAAGGCACGCGTTTTTACTGCTGTTCCCGTAATACGTTCTGTCTTGACTCACTGCCAAATTCTTCTCGAATAAAAGTGAATTAATTATGGAGTGTTTTCTTTTAATTTTTCTTTCTCGCCGAAACATTTTCTCAATAAGAATTGCATATTTGATTTGCGGTTAGTTTTATTTTGTATATTTCGTAATGCATTTTTTTCTGAGTGGATTTTGCATTATTTTTACTCTGACAGAACGAAAGTAGTTGTTAAAAGTAAAGTTATAAAGTAACAAACCAAAATTAGTGTCAATTGATTCGTCAGTTCTGTTCTTCATGCTTTTTTAATTTCTTAAGCACTCAATTTATTTCAACTACAACTATCGGTAGTAAATTCGTAACAATCAGATCGGAGATATTGCTGGCAAGCTAAAAGGCTGCTTAGATGTGTGCAAATCTTTTAGTAACTTACATTAGATAATTGAAATTTGGCATGTGGTCTTCTAATTTATCCACGCGGTGGGAGGGGAAACAGCACCTTTTTGGGGAAGTATATGAGAAAGTTTAGGGGAGGCCACTCCCGCTGGTTTTTTAACCTGTTGATAAGGTCCTTCTTCGCTTAGGAATCGGAAGATAGTGAGTACGGGGTCCGATTCCATCGAGCATCCGCTGTGCATCAAACAGGTAGTAGCGTAGCAACGGAGAGGAGGGTCCGTCAATCTTAAACTGCACATTCGCGATCACTCCACCCCTCGCAAATTCGGCCGCGCACACCAAAACAGGTGGTCAGTGCGACAATCCGATGAGAGTTGGCGCGGTGCGGTCGAAAGTTTAGAAATCCAACTTTTCCTTTGGATTACCGGGCGGTAAATGCTGAAATGCCACCGGTGTAGGTACGCGGGGGAGGGGAGTGAGGCTCTCTTTCTCTAGAGGATATCGGAGCAGGTGGGGGTTCACGTTTTAAAAGGCGGGGAGGGGGAAGTTAAAGGTTGGCGCAGTAGGGGATCGGAGTGATCCGTGGCGAGCGGTTTGCGTGGAGCGGCTCGTGAATGACCTACCTAAATGGATGGGCTGAAAAATGGAATTTCGTGGAGCGGAGTGCTCGTGAATATCTAGCTTCAGGTGGCGCAGAGAAGATACAATGATGGTGAATTTGGTTAAAATCTAGAAGTTGGAACACACTCTTATTAAGACGGCGCTAAGTCGCCAATGCAATATGGCAGCTAATGAAGCACAGACGTGCATAATCCGCTAAATTGGCGACAAAATCGTTTGTGTCCAACTTCTAGATACCAACCGTACATTTATTTCACTTTATAAACTCTTAATCGTTGATACGCCCCTGATTATAGGGAAGATTTCTCTCACTGGCCTAGTTTGAATTGAAGGGTGTCATCGGCATCTATAGATATTTTAAAATTTTGAGACCCTTCTATGTTGTAACGGATAGAAGGGTTCAAAACGGATCAATCTTAAGCCGGTCATTCACGACCACTCCATTCCACACAAAGCCGATCATTCCAAGCCAAAACAAACTTTCACTTTTCCACGTGAGCCACCGGATACTGTTCAAACTCATTCCCGTGTTAAACACTACAAGGAAAGAAAGGTTTATCGTAACAAGGCATACTGGATTGGCCGATGTGGTGCTGACAACTTGTACTTTACTGGCGGCTCCGAAAGTCTCCAAATCTTATACTTTGCGATTTCTTCCTTTGGGGTTACAGTAAAGCACTACGCATGCGTCACCGAGCCCAGCTACCTTCAGTGAGCCCCAGAACCGTATTATCGACGCTTTTATGATGATAGACAATGACACGTCCCAACGTCTCTCGGAAGAATTGGGCTACCCTACAGATGTGTGTTGCGTAATAAAAGGAAGACATATAGAACTCTTGTAATTTTTCGAAAATAAAATTGGAATGCTTCTTTTTTTATGAGGAATTGTTAATTTTCATAATTGCAATGCTTTTAGAAATACAGTAGAGTCTCCCTACAACGAAGTCTCCCTACAGCGAATTTCTCCCTACACTGTAAAAAATATCCGTTTTTTTCCCGGACTTTTTCCGTATATTTGACAGTTTAAAGCTGTTTTGTTGACAAAACGGTTTTTAACCGTTTTCCGCTCCAGCCATAAACGGTTTAAAACCGACAGTTCAAATTCTATTTTTCGTCATACGGTATTGCTTTCCGTATGATAACTTTCCGTTTTCTTAAATGTAATTTTTTTGCATTCATTTCATGTTTTTAATAATGTTCCATCTCCGCTAGTGTTTACACATGTTGCAGTAACCTGTTGTCACTCATGAAAGCTAACCTTAAAACACGTGTTCTGGCAATAGTTGATTTTTACACCACCAGGTGGCGCCACTAGAGCTATAGTGACTTTAAAACTCAAATAAATTATTTTTACTTCACCTTATGAAGTCTTCGGTGGTCTAGTGGTTAGAGCGACTGCCTTTTATTTCTATGAACGCGGTTTCGATCCCCGGCTCGGAGGAGTTAGAAGTTTTGTCACTTTGCCATTGAAATCGTCCAAGTAAGTTCAATTAAGAATTATATTAATTAAACTAATTGAAATTAATAATTAAGCCTTGATTAATTAACATTCCTAATTGATAATACACATCAGCACATTTCAACTCGAACAGAAGGAGAAAAACAACTCAACTCAGTCGATGACGTCACTTACTTCGATGACTTAATTTTTACGGAGAAAACTTAATTTCATACGGTAAAAAACCGTTGTGACTACTGATTTACTTCGTAACTTTTACGGGAAAAACTTGTTCCTGTATGGTAAAAAACCGTTGTACCTACGGATTTACTTCGTAACTTTTACGGTTTTGCACAACCAACCCAGCTGCCAGTTTAAAACCGTAAATTTTACGGGATTTTTTTTACAGTGTATAACGAAATTTTTAATCGGAATGTTAAATAACATTCAAAATATTCTCCATATAAAGAAGTGGTTGTCTCCCTATAACGAATTTTTTCAGACCTTCATCTTTTCGATTTTTCTCATTTTTGAAGAAAGTTGCTAATTTCTGCGCAAACAAATCGCTCACATATGCAACCACTTGCACTGTTCATTCCAGTGATAACACATAACAATAGAATGCTATGTGAAGGGTATTGCAGTTGTGGGGACACGGGTTTCTACAGAGGGAGCAACATTTCTACGGGTCAAGATTCCAATAATCGGGGTGGAGCGGGGGTGGAAACAGCAAATGGATGTGACAATACGCATTTTATGTTTATCCGTACTAGTACATATTATTCTCTAAATTGGTGAATTGTCTTCACTTTTGAGCATTTTAATTATACAATAAAAATTTGTATAATTTTAATAAATTTATAATAAATATTACTTCATTTTTAATTGAAAGTCATAATTAAATATTTTTGAACTTATCGCACATACTTAAAGGTTTGTTACATTTACTTAAATGACTGCAAAAATCTCCGTATAACGAAAATTTCTCTATAGCGAATTTTTCAACTGGAACCAAGCGATTTCGTTATAGGGAGACTCCACTGTATAGTGAGTTGGGAAACTGATGATTATTTTGTAATTACCCTGTATTATGCACTGGGCATCATTAAGCTTTGCTACGCCACTGGCTAGTTCCACATTAATCCATTTTTTTGTGGAATCGTGCGTCGGATTCGAACCTAAACTCTATCACCACATCCCCTTGACCTTCAGTAAAGATGAGAAATTCTGGCTAATTTATCGCGCATTTTATCTATGAATCAGATAAAATTAGTGAAAAATGTGAGAAATGGAAAGCTTTATTTAAGTCATCAAGATGTTTGCAATCATATTTGATCAGTGATTGTGAGCAGCATCATTGTAGCTGCAACGTTGGAAACAATTAAGCTGAGATAATTTCTTGAATTCTGAGAAAATTTAAATACAGTGGAATCTCCCTATAACGAAATCGCTTGGTTCCAGTTGAAAAATTCGCTATAGAGAAAATTTCGTTATACGGAGATTAGATTTTTGCAGTTATTTAAGTAAACGTTACAAACCTTTTAGTATGTGCGGTAAGTTCAAAAATATTTAATTATGACTTTCAATTAAAAATGAAGTAATATTTATTATAAATTTGTTAAAATTATACTAATTTTTATTGTATAAACAAAATGCTCAAAAGTGAAGACTATTCACCAATTTAGAGAATAATATGTACTAGTACGGATAAACATAAAATGCGTATTGTCACATCCATTTGCTGTTTCCACCCCGATTCTTGGAATCTTGACCCGTAGAAATGTTGCTCCCTCTGTAGAAACCCAGGTCCCCACAACTGCATTACCCTTCACATAGCATTCTATTGCTATGTGTTATTGCTGGAACGAACAATGCGAGTGGTTCCAGAAACAGGCACTTGTGAGCGATTTGTTTGCGCAGAAATGATCAACTTTCTTCAAAAATGACAAAAATCGAAAAGATAAAGGTCTGAAAAAATTCGTTATAGGGAGACAACCACTTCGTTGTTTGGAGAATATTTTGAATGTTATTTAACATTCCGATTAAAAATTTCATTATAGGGAGAAATTCGCTGTAGGGAGACTTCGTTGTAGGGAGACTCTACTGTAATTAGATTTTGATTCTGACGATATATTTGCCAGCGCTGACGTTACCTTTAAAAGAGTTTTTAATTCCGGTTCTCACACTTAGAGGGCATTACGTTCATTTGACGGTATTAAAGAAACACTGCTTCGCATGCCTGACCTTCATTACAGGGGATACCTTTTATATTATTGGATAAAATATTTTGAGGTCACTGAATGAGATTGAAAAATAAAACAAAAGATTTCTGATTCCTGGGTAGGTCATGCTTCTTCCAAAGTGAAACAAACGATAAGATATTTTTAATTTAAATAAGACTAATAATAAGAAATAATTATTAAAAATAATCTAAAAAACAGGATGTTATTATTAAGCTCTTTTTATTTAAAAGGAAGGAAAAAAGAAATTTTTTTTATCAAATGTCAAAACAAAAGGCGCGAGGCTTTGATAGAAATATTCTAAGTTAACTGGGATTTTAATCCCATTCATAATGTTTTTTAATTCTTAATGAATGTTTAGTAATTTTCTTATGTTATTCATTGTGGCTTGATTTCTTTATCGTATTGTTTTCATTTCCTATGATTTTACGATTTTTATTTTAAACTTCAGATATTTAATAAAAAAATTCCTTTTCAACCTTTTCGTACAATAACAAAAGCGTGTTTATCCACAATTTTCAATTTTATTAACACTGATTTTTTTTACTGTTTAGTCTTTAATATATTTTATAATTCAGTATTATAATTATTATAGAATTGAAATCATTTTCCTAAAATTCACTACCACATGACTTTGTCTCACAAGGAGAAAAAATTAATGAACATTTATTGATTAATTGATAATTTAGTTATAAGCAAATATTAAAACATTATATTTTCATTGGAAGCACGCAACTGAACAAAATTTCAGAACTCTAACACCGAAGGAAATTAATAATAAAAAAAAACCCGGTTACAAAATTTTATGTTTACAAACATGATAGAAATTAAGTTACATAAGAGCATATAATGATCGTGCAATGATAGAAAATTGCATTGCTTCATAAATTTCAAGACTAAACCGAAGACTCTTCTTATTTTGATCAGAGTAGCCAATTTCCATTATAAAATCACGACGAGACTGGGCCGTCGTGGCCTTCTGGCAGAGTCAAGGTTTCGGGGCAGGAGGGTGGCAAGTTTCAGACCCAATTTCACCCAAGATCGCAGTGTGTGACTGACTGGTGCGCGTAGTTCGTCGAGGTCAAACATCCTTTCGGATGCCAGCTTGGATGTCATCCTCGTCATCTGACCACGGTACTGAAATACGAGGTTCGTCTCAAAATAGCCCTCGCGTAGCTTCAAAGCAATGCTTTAATTGAACTAAGCATGATTACATCTCTCTAACAGACTAGATTCTGTGTTGATGCTTATTTGTGAATCTACCTATTGTTTTATATTTATTTGCAAATTTATTGCCTTTTAACGTAAGACTACGTTCCTCCCATTGGGGTCTCAGGAAGGAATTTGATTCGCACGCCAAAACGCCACAAAAAACGTTTTATGGGAGATCCTCTATATCTCGGTAACTACATACGTTAAAAACATAAATAATGTCTTATTTTAGAGATAAAGTATAACAATAGAAGTTGCAGAAACGAAATTAAAAATCGGAATTATAGTTCAGCGACTGCTGAGTCGCAAAGGAGGGCAAAAATACGCATGAATTGGTGACGCGATCCTCTATATCTCGATAACTACATATGTTAAAACTAATATCTTATTTTAAAGATAAAGGGTAACAACAGAAGTTACAAAAAAATGAAAATTGGAAAAGAGTCACGCGAGTAAAGTAGTCCTATGCCTTTAACATCAGCGGCTGTTTGAAAAAGACAGCCTCTAGTAATTATTTTTTAGTACATTTGTACTCTTTTCAATTTTATGCCTTTATTATCCGTTTTTAAAAGCGAATAAAAATTAGAAAGGAAAAGAATAAAATAAAAAAAATGGCCAGGTTCAGGCAGGTTTATGTATGTTTTGAACAGCAAAATGAAATTGGAAACACTTTGTGTTCGAGTCGGTTCATAACGAGAGAAAAGTTTTCAAGAGTGTCTGGGATTGGAAAATCTGATCTGTACAGGAATCGAATCTACAAGGGAAGAGGATATAAATTTTTGGCAAGCGTTTGCGTTTAATAATCAAGAAGCTGCAATTTATAAATGAAACATTTTTTAACTCGTCTCATTTGAAATAAATAAAATTTTAATGGTTGAAGTAGATGTTTTAAAAATAAATCTTCTAACATTACTACTTTGTTTAAAAGTTGCGAGGAATTTAAGAAAATGCTTTATAAGCTCTGCGACAAAATATGTTCTAGAATACTTTCGAATGTAAAGTTCCTTTATCGAGTAAAATCTGTTCACGTTCTTTTGTAAAAATTTTCGATAAATGTAAACGATGCTACAATTATCACTAAATGCTCACAATTTTACATAAAAAGATTAATGAAAGTTGTGCATTTTTACAGATTAATAGCCAATTAATACAATATCAAAGATGAAATTTACTTTTTATTATGCATATTCAATTGAAAAGAAATTTATATTGATGTTAGTTCATTTGTGATGAAAAAGTTGTGATAAAGAAAAACAAATTTGAACTTGTAGGTGTCACAAATTATCCTGTGTAAATATGACCATTGTAAACAACCTTTCTATCATAGCTTCGTGCGAATTGAATTACACCCCTTTCTTTCGATTATTGCTGACCATTACAATAAGCAAACAATATAATGGTCATGTGACATGGTTATTTTTTGGAACAATGCAAAATGACCACGAAAGTATTTACGCTGCTGTTACCATCCTAAAAAGCAAAAGAACTTCCTTTGTAAAAAGTTAAAAAGAAAAATGCATTTCTTTTGATGAGACTTTTAAGACAAGAATAAAAAAAATGAACCTTCGATAAGAATATTTTATTATCCAATATTTGATTGAATATATCACTTATCATTCTAGTATAAATAAAATAAAGTCTCACAGAATTTGATCATCTTATTTTTCTTCCTTTTTTGGTAACTTATGAACGGCTTGATGTCCTCTCCCTATAAAAAGCAAATTTCTGTATCTTCTAGCTAATCCTTTTAGCTACATGATTCATCGAAAACCAAACTGACACAGAAACCCATGAGTTATTTTGCTTTCGAAAAGCGAGTTTTCATCCAATTCACTTCGTCATAGCTCGTCAATGTCATTTATTGCTTACACTGGTATTTATGCTGGGATTGTTATTCATTACACTAGGATTGAGATTGTCTGGAATTTTTCCACTGGCCATGACAAAATCGATCAGAGCTTGTTGGCCCAACCACGTGACCAGTCGATCATGCCGAACTTTGGAATCATGATCAACCGGATCATCATCATCGGAGCAAACGTAGCACTGGCATGCTTCTTGGGCCGCCACTATGCAGCATGCTACTGCCAATGCGCAGTCTGCAATAGCTGATGTCAGGGTGACTGCTGCAACTGCTAGTAATGGCGCTCTCGTGGCAATGTCTCCTGCAAACAGAACTCTTCTTCCGTCACTGTCTACATAATACCCTGCAGGCCACTGGGCATCGTGTGCCAGCCCTGTTGCTACAAAGACAGTTGCCAAGCCTCCTGTCAGCACACTAGCCACTGACAGACATAGGAACAGTACAGCATGAATTGCTTTCTTGGAGCACTTTGTTAAACATATTGCTGACAATCCTGTTGCTATAGCAACGCCTCCAGCCCACACTCCCCCAGCTAATGATGACATGGCAGCTTCCATGTTCATGGAAAGAAGTCCAAATACACCCAGCATGACTCCGCAGAATATTTCTGCGATTCCCAGTCCGAAAGTAAGTTTTCTTCTGAAGGTTTCGTTCTCTTCATGCTCTTCTGCGATCGTCAAGGAGGAAGGGAACAAGTCTTCCTGCAGAGAATTTCTGTTTTCAGGCATCTTGTCTGGATTTTCTTTTATTTGACGTTTTGCTTTGGTTCTTATAGTGATCGATCTTTAATTTTCATCCATAGCAACTAAAGAAAGAGCAAAAACAATGCAGTTAGTGTTTATCTCAGATATTGCAAAAGTCATTTTCTGTTTGATTCAAATGAGTAGAGTTTTAACGAGCAAAAATATGACGAATATATTTGTAAGTTATAAATAATGGTAAATTCTAAACCCATTATTGACATCTGTACGACGAATAATTCGCACATGATGATTGGCAGTCGTCGTGCAATCACTTTTATTTATATTAATCATATTTTAAATTTTATATTTTGAGTCATATATTGTAAATTACAAACCATTTCTATCTATATTAATTAAATTCAAAATTTTGCACTTTTTAGTTTTTATGAATTTGACTCAATTAAATCACTTTTTATAAGCATAATCGAAATTTTAAAACAAAAAAGCTCTTTACAATACTGTTTGTTGAGAGTTGAGGTACTTAGTCCCTGCTGGTGTTTCATTTAGCATTGATGGGGGCTGAATTCCTTCACATGAAGCAATTTTACAGCGAATGAAATTTATTTTCACTGAATTATTACTCATGTTATTTTAGAGCATATTCGTTTTTATGAATCGAAATACTTTTGTAATGACATTTTAATGAAAACCAGAGCTTGAATTAATTACTCAAATTCTTCTTAAGGTATCCGACTGCGTTCGGAGACATTTTTTTGAAAAATAACTTATATATATTTTTTTAATGTTATTTTTCAACTGCATATGTTTTAAAACTATGAAAATATTGTAAAATTAGTCTTTCAAAATAATACTTTTTTAAAAAAAACTGAGAAATTTGAAGAAAAATGACTAAAATATTTGCCTTACGCTAACAGCCATAGACAAAATCATATTCTAAATATACATAAATCCTTGTAGGAGTACATTTTTATGACAGTTATCTGTGTTATGCTCTAAAATATTTCTTGTACTTCAAAATAGTTTTGAGATATAGCTGAACATTGTTACTAAACTGGTAATTTTTCATAAAAAAATGCTTTTCGCTTATATTTAAGCACTTAAAAATAATACTTGATTTTAAAATTGACCTTAGTTTTAAGAGAAGTACATCAAGCATATTACGGAAAACCATCTCAGAAAATTTCATATCAATACTTGAATAACTTTTTGAGAAATCATTGTTACGGTCGACAGTTTTCCTCAAAAATATCATTTCTCAGAAAACACATTTAAAGTTTTCATGCAACATAAAATAATGCTTACAGTTCGGTAATAAAACAGCTGTAACTCCATTTGTAATTCACGAAGAGTAAAAAGTGAGATAGTTTTAGAAAGCTGGTCAAACAGGCTACAAAATTAAGCCATAAAAAGTTTTTTTTTGATAATTTCATCAAAAACGACGATTTTAAAGCAGTCGGATACCTTAAGTAAATTTGTCCTTATTTTGCCATTTTGGACTGACAATTCTGGCACAAAGTGACCACTTAACCAAGCAATTGTTTAAAGGAGAATGGCTGTATTCGGCAGAATTTACTATTATATAGATGAGAAACAAAAAATATTATTTTATGTCTATAAATCAGCTTATCATAAATGAAAATCGGAAATAAATAATATTATAAAACAGAAATTTTCAGTTCTTAATAAATAACAAAACTATTCGAATTTGTGAGACAGCGTTTCCCCTTGGGAATGACAGTACGAAGACAGCGAAATAGTAATAATTAAATGCGAAATACGCATTAATTTTCTTTCTTTTTCTTATTTAGCACTGGAAATTAATTGATGCTGCGTGACTTCTGAGACGTCGTTCAGCTACGGCACAAACGGTCTCTACAGATATTACAACATTAATTAAGTGTTCTAGTCTTAATATAAGAACAGAAAAAATATTTGAATAGGAGATGCATTTGCCTACTCGTATTTTAGAAGTTAAGTTCAATAAAATGTCCGTCTGTCTACAGGCCTTTATAAAAGAAAACAAAAATAAAATTATGTTGTTCTTATCTTTCAATTACGAATATTTTCATTAATGCATTT
>BGPR01003361.1:120892-140058 GCA_013235015.1 Araneus ventricosus | reverse complement strand
CTTCAGTTTCATTTTAGATTATATAGTGATCTTATGGAAACTAAAATAATATGTTCAACAAATTTTTAAAATGTATGAGTTTATTTCTCAAGTCTATTAAAACATTCTTTCACACTCCAACTTTGGCGCCACCCCGGACTTAAGCGCCACGGGCGGTTGTCCGAGCCCCGGACTGCCTTTGTCAAAGAATGGAATTTTTTTCTTAAGATTCAATGTTACATTTCGTCATTTTGTTATCTGACATATTTCTTAACAATTATGTTTTATATACTGTAGAACTTTAAACAAAAGCTGTGAAAAAACTTTTTGATTCACAATAACTTAAAGGATTATATCAGCATAATTTCTTATGTAAAATGTTTTGATGCAAGGTCTGTTCTGCTTATATGATTTATTTTGCACATACCACACTAGAAATTCATCTGAATATGATTTTCATGAATTATTTATCATTGTTTGATAAAAATTCAAAATGTAAAGTCAGAAACTGCCGATATGGGTTTTAATTTGTCACAACAATTAATACTCTTACTTACCCTATATAGTAATGTTTCTTTTTTTAAATTTCATTGACACAACAAACTTAATTAGGCCATGCTCATACGGAATATTAAACCATAACGCAATTTCATTTAATTTAAAAAGACAAATTTATTCTTTCATACCAAATAAGCATTATATAGCAATTAATAACTTATTAAGATAAACTCATTATTCAGAAAACATATTAAGCAGCTCTATAAATTATGAAAAAATATAGCAGAAATTTAGTTTTTTTAGTAAACTTTATCAAAAGTTTTAAGGTTTCGCTCGTTTAAGTGAAATAGTGACAAAGCTTCTATAATTTTTAGAGTTGAATAGATTAAATATTACACTGATTTTCACCTTAGGAAATGTTATTGGAAACGGAAAATAAGTTTTTAATTCTTTTTGAAATAAAACGATATTCAAACTTATTTAAATAAGTAACAAAAATAACAATTTTATATGACAGTTCTATTCAACTGCATGAAAACAAATTTTATTTGAAGGTTAGACGAATGATGTCGAAATCGCAATCGAAACTAGTTCATGCAATACACTGAAAGGTTTATGATTAAATTTTGTTAAATGTCGTTCTTTATTTTAAAGGACATAAGAACATAAAACTGTGTCCTCTAATGTGACAATTCATCACAGTAAATGAATCACGACAAGGAAAAATTAAATTGTTCCTTTTAAAATGAAGGATAAATATATAAAACGATACATTTCATACAACTTTTTATCTTCCACTGAGCTTGTTTTACTCAAAAATACGTTTATTTTCTTTATCATGTTAATATATAAATTTATATTATTTTTCGTAGTTAATTGAAAAGTCAGTTTAGTTCCTGGTAATGTCCTTTGTGCTGAAAAAAATTGTCTTACAATTGCTTTAAAATTTAAACGAGAATATTTTGAACTTAAATTCCTTTTATAACATTTAGAAAGCACTTTTTATAGAATTTTGTGTTATGAAATTCTATTTTCCAGTTATTTATGACATTATTACTTTTATAAGTTTTAATTTGAAAGATTTTAAATGGTTAAAATTACAGACAGGATTTTATGAAATTTATATACGCTTCTAAAATTACATCAAATAATTGTTTTGTTTCTACCTATAATCTTGTATAAAATACATAAATTGCATTCATTTTCTTCATATACTTAAAAATTTCATTCAGTTGAGAATATCTCTAGTCTGTGAGTTATATTCAATTGAAGAGTAATTTAAATAAAATCTTTTGACCTTCATTCTTTGGTATTACTACGGATTTACTAAGTCGTTCAAGGAATATTAATTTGGGACGAAACGATTTATTTTTAACATCTAACCTTGCTTGGAGTGCAGAATTGTAACTTAATTTTCATTTTCTTTTAAATAAGCTGATGAGAATGTTTTGATGTCTTATATTTCTGTTTTTTATGGCTTTATAAATATTCATCATCGTTATAAAACTCTCTGTAAGTAATAGTCTAGATCTCTTATAAATATAAATAAATATTGTTTTTTTATTTTGTCTTATCAAAATATGCATTACAAGTAGTTATGTAACCTCCTCTTACTCGAAGATTAAGATATGATAACAATTTTGGCTTGCTTAGCGTTTGGAAGTCACTTAATATGTGAACGTAGTACTGCTTTACAAAAAAAAGAGATCTTAGAAATATTTCGTTGTTTCCCGAAACTCTCATTTGGAAGAGAAGTCACTGAAGTTAATTTCACAAACTTTTGACAAAGTGTTGAGCACTCTTCTAAAGATAAATTTACACGTATTCTTACAAGATTTTTGGGTGCGAATATCAAACATATCATTTTTAATATTAATATATATTCAAACCTAAAATTTGTACATATTATCTTCGTATAGTTTTTACATTGCATTTAGTTTTTATTATTGTCCAGTTATTTCATGTTTAACTGCGCAATTTTTTGTTTTTTCAAAGTTTTATTTTACTCTGTGTTACCAAAATTTTTTTATAATGTATATATAGCACAACAGCAATCCTTCCTAATGAAATAGCTCCTGTAAACATTTGTAAACTTGTTGCGTTTTTAATAGGACAAATTACTCAAAAAATGGCCGAAATAACAATTTTCATTTTATTGGCTTATTTCGTTGCTCTTATCTTTCTACGTATTGTATCAAAATTTAAATTTTGTAACTTTAATATTTCAGAAGTCATTTAGATTTTTATTTACTATGACTAATGAAAAACATTCGCAAATAACAACTTTAAATGGCTTTTTCTCCATGTGGACTTTTCTGCGCTTCAATGTCTTTAAAATGCTAAGGCTTTTTTCCTTTTTAAGATAGAGCTTTCAAATGTTTTGTACACATTTATCATTATGTACATGATAAAACTGTGCATGAAATAAGCATCCAGTTGCTTAATTTTTTTATATGCAATATATAAAATGAGGTATTGCTAAATTTCCGAATTTTTCACCATATAATTCAGTAAAATATCTATATTTAAGCGAATATTAGATACTCCTTAAAATCCATGCACAGTTTTGTTTAATATATTTCAGTGATTCTGCAAATAAAGTTTGAAGTAAAAATATTTATATTTGAAAAAGTAGTAGGGATTTTTAAAATTTCAGTTTTTCTTTAAAAAATTTAAATTTCAACTAAACAAGCTGGTGAAAATGGATTTTTTCTCCTCAAGATGACTTTATATGATGGTTAAGTCTCAATACTATCAAAACTTTTTAAATAATACTTCAAATAAAAAAAACAAGATGGTAATGTGTCCCCTCAATTAGGCAGCGGTGAGAGGTCAGCCCCTCGGGTGTTGTGATTTTTCTTTCACTTCACAGTCCGCGACACTGCTTAAATAACCTTAAGGATATAGTTGCAGGGATATAGTTGCAGAGGCATGGAGTGATGTTATTATCACTTCATGTCCGCGACACTGCTTAAATAACCTTAAGGTTACGGTTGCAGAAGTATGGAATGATGATGTTATCGCTTCATGTCCGCGACACTGCTTAAATAACCTTAAGGTTATAGTTGCAGAGGCATGGAGTGGTGTTATTTTATATATTATATAAAATCCATGCCGGAACAAAAAGTCAGAAATTATTCTTTCCCTAGTAGCACATGTTACTGTAAAATGTTGTTACAATATGTTTTACGGTATTGTAAAATATTGTAATCATACTGTGCAATATATGTGTATCTGTGAGCTGCTAGGATTAACTCGAAAACGTTACAAATTTTATAATATTGTTAAAAAAATCTGTTTAAAAACTAATGATATTTTTTCTACTACTATCGTATTCATTTTAAAATGTATTTCACCCATCTACATAGTAGGACAGAAGTCGTTTGAACCCATTCAAGATGGCATTGCTTATTATTTAAATGGGAACTATAAATTTAAAAACGTCACTTGGAGCTTCAGTATAATTTCGTTGCATTTACTTGAAGTTAAGACCAATAAACAGAGATTCGTCATCAACTCAACCATCGTCATTTGTTCAATAAGCTTAACATAATTTTTTTCCTTTATTCGAACGTTTGCAAGATCAAGTCAATTCTGAAATATTCTGATAGATGTTTCAAAATAAAAATGAAAGGTGTTTAATTAATTGATAAGAATGGAATATGAAAAACAATCATATGAAGAGGCACTGGAAATGTGAAGAAAAAATTATTTTTTCAAAACAACTATATTTTTTTTTTCGCAACTCGTAAAGCAACAACACTTCAGAAATATGCTGAAGTGATGTTGCTTTTCCGTAATTGAGCTAGTTAGTAGTAGTAATACAGTAATTGAATCGAATTCAATCACTTTATTAATTAATACAGCAATTGAATAATTGAACTATATTCAAATAATTAGTTGGATTGAAATAGATTAAATACATTTAAGTCTCTTTAAAATATGAGCATTAATATTAAATTTGTAAAAGAAAAATAATAGAAACCTGTCATGGTTATTTATTCAGCTTTAAAGCATTATACCTATTCATAAAACTTATTTTGTACAATCTTAAACTTACTTAGTATTGCTCTTAAAACTTATTTAAAACTTTCCATTAATTTTTATACATCATTTTTCACATTTCAATTTATTTAAAAATAATTTTAAATTAATTTTATGTGTTATAATTTTTTTTAAAATTGTAATTTGATTGTCTCTTTTATTAATCAAAATAACTTTATATTGGTAAGAATAGATCCAATGATCATTTGTCAATAAACAGTTAAACATTGTACTACTATATGTGTTAATCGTAGAAGAAAACCAATTATTTATCTTCCAACTTCCGGGAACAATATTCTGATCAATGAAAAAAATCTGCATTTTAAGCATCGAGTTTGCAAAGGCCATTGAGGAAAATTAACCTTGTTTCACCGCTAATCTACATGAACATTTCCGGATACTTCATCATCAGGCAGTTAATTTTTTTTCTAGCAATGACGCATTGAGAACGAAGAAAGTTTATGATCAGCGGAGCGATGCCTTTTTTCTGAAGAAACATTAAGAAAATATTATATCATAATCAGAAACGTGCCGAAATTTTTTCAGAAAAATGAACTAAGGTTAAAATAAATCCAAAGCTTATACATAATTATATTTTATTTAATTTTACATCCTACAAATCACAGGAAAAGTTATCCAAATTCAGAGAGGAGTAAATATGCGCAAGAAAGATTATAAATTTGATTTTTTTTGTATAAACGCATAAAAATCCGTTTCTTATTGTTCAGTTAAAAAGAACATAAAATACTAAGCATTTTTTAAAGCAATAATCAAAGCATCATATTTTTACCTCCTTCTATGCGAAGCAGTGGTGTAATCAAAAATTAAGCAGTGCCGGAACGCTGTGTGATAAAAATCGAACTGCTTTCAAGGAGATTTTAGCAATTTTTTTCATTCATTTTTGGGTTAAAAAAATGCAGTGCTGGAACGGCATTCAGGCTCCATTACAGCCCTGATGCGAAGTATAAAATGTCGTATAATCGTCAAAAAAATGACAGCGAGATTTTGTAGAATCTTCATTTTTTTTACGTCTCTCGAGTCTGATACAAGCATTTTTTGAATTATAGCTACTGATCATTCTCAGATGCGGAAATCCTCCTCGTTTTTTCGCATGCTCCAGACGGAATTCATTTCATCAAAATAGGGGTGAAATGAAAAATATAGGGGAAGATGTTCTCATATCTTTCTCATTTCTTGTAATACCTTTCCTTAGTAAAATCGACCAAAAGAACTGTCTTGGGTATTTGAAACGAACAGTACTTGTCTGTCTGAGGACACGATAATTGAAACTCACGAAAAACTAAAAGTATTAAATTCGTTATGGGTTATTAACTATAAATTTGTAGAAATCTATCAAATTTTTAGAGTGAATCCGACAAAAGAAAATTTGTTTGTCTGTGTTTTCATGTTCAAGTAAACACAACAACTCAAAATCGCGAAGAGATAAATAGAAGACATTTGGCATATGATTTTGTCCCTATAGGGAATATAGGACTATAGGAATTCTATAGAATTTTAGCCCTGTGTCGAATTTCGGACTCAATCCAACAACGGGTTGACTGTCTGTCAATATTTCTTTCTTTAGCTTGTGTTCACGATAACTCTAAAACGCAAGAAACTCGACGCGTGAATTTGTGTTTATTAAATATTTTGTTATTTAAATTCAAACTAAAATTGTAGGTAAGCGCCAAATTACTCGATTTATACTCGTTTCAACGCCAAAATTTATACTTGATTCTCTTTATTATAAGAGGAGGCTAAACACAAAACGCCAAGTATTGAGGAAGTATACGAGTAGTCTTTGCAGAGAATACTCCGGTTGGTAATTATTTTTGTTTCAATATTTTTTGGGGACCGTTTTATGTTTTTGTTTCCCTAATCTATCCTTATGGTGTGCCATTCAAACTGAAAATCCCTGCGCTATACGTTTTCTTGTAATAAGGAAACAAAATAAAACAGTTAAAAGAAAATAATGATATAGTTTTTCTGCGACATTCTCGTATATAGACTTCCTGAATTCTCAATGAACAAGTAGTTGGAATTTTGATTTATTTTTCAAAATGCTCATATGTGCGTTCGCAAT
Source organism: Araneus ventricosus (assembly GCA_013235015.1). Lineage (NCBI taxonomy): Eukaryota > Metazoa > Arthropoda > Arachnida > Araneae > Araneidae > Araneus > Araneus ventricosus. The sequence continues at coordinate 133,454 of BGPR01003361.1, read as the reverse complement.
TCTTTCAAAACTCACATTCGGTTGGTGTGATATGGAGTGGAGTGTTTGCGTATGGCATCTAACCATAGCTCATAGATTAAACCAATAAGTTGAAGAACTATTTTAAGCCATTATATTAGTCAATCAATCCTACACCTGCAAAGAGTATTTCAATTAATATTATGTGAAATTCTTTTAAGAATGATGTTATGCAAATTAATTCTCATTTTGAATTCTTTGGAAATTACTGGGGTAAGCTGTGAGCTAGACAAATTCCCATATTTTGTATCCGCGGATACATAAGTAATTTAAGATCTCATATTCGGAGTCAAAACTGTTTGAAGGTCATTTCTATTCCTTCATGCGACCCCTCTCTTCAGAATTAAATGGGCTTGTCTGAGTTTCAAGGTGATTGCATACTGTTTTATGCTTCTGTCGTCAAATTACACGACGCTCGTGTAATTTGAAAATACTTTTCAAGTCTTAACGTTTCAGTTTGATAATTATATATACAATGCGCATTACAGCGATTTAATTTTTCATTTTACATTGTCAAACATGTTTAATATGTAATAAGCCTGCAATAATCCACCAAGCCGAAGAATTTTCTTGAAAAACCTCAGTCTTATGAAAACACCTCACTGATCGGGCCCAAAAAATCATCGCCATATGACATTACCATGTCTTTAAATATAAATTATACATCACAACCTGAAAAAGCAAGAGAACAGCAACCTTTCATTGCGAAAAAAAGCTTGTGGTTTGTGTTTGAAAGAAATAAAACGATCATCAAAATCCATGAAATACAGTAGGTGTAATCAGTGATGTGGGGTGGGTAAATACCCAGTGGGTAGGTAAATATTTTTTGGGTATATACCCGGGTATTTATCCTAGGCCTGGGTAAATACCCAAAAACTGGGTATTTTGCGGAAACAAAAACTTTTCGAATGCTGATTCGCAATGAAACATTCAAATTTCTATAAATAGCCAAAAACTTGATATTTTGCAAGAAAAAAGTATTTGTTAATGACGATTCAAAATTAAACTTAAAATTTATAAATACTCAAAACTGGGTATTTTACAAAAAAAAGTAATTGAGAATGGTGATTTAAAAAGAAATATTAAATTTTTAAATACCCATACACTGAATATTTTGTAAAAAAAATGTATTTGTGAATGGTATTTCAAAATGAAACATATAAAATTTATAAAAACTCCTAACTATATATTTTGCAAAAAAAAAAAAAATGCATTTTCGAATGGTGATTCGAAACATAAAATTTACAACTATCCTAAAACTGGATATTTTGCAAAAAAGGTATTTGCGAATGGCGATTCAAAATCAAACATATAAAATTTATATACAAAATACATAGTTTATAATTTTTTTTAAAGTTTTGACTAAATTATAAAAAAAAACAAACCCAATTGCTTACAGGATTCAGAATAATGTATTCTAAAACTTAAACGGGATCGGGGGATAATTTAGTTTTTGCGATTTGAAATTATGACACCTGCAATAGAGTAATAATTTTTAACACCGTTTATGTTATACTAGTCGCCTTCAGCAATCATCTTTTCGCCGGGAATATAATTTCAACTGACTCTCTTATACATAATTTGATATTCGTGGTTCCCTTAACAAAGTAATTTGAAACTTCAAATTGCGATAGAGATTTAACTCGCGTTCTTTACGTAGCCTTGCACTTGTATTGTTCCTTGTCTATTTGAAAATTCCTAATGGAGTGAAGTAACATCTAATTGTACGTAATCGACACGAACTATAATTTAACAAACTTGATTTCAACATCGAAATACCGCGGCACGTTCAGTGATGTAAAATACCCAGGTATTTATTTTTAAGGGTAAATGCCCAAAACCTGGGTATTTATTTAAGCTCTCAAGAAAGTAAGATATTAGAAAATAATGAATTAAAATATAGCAAACATAACTGTTCAGTTAACCGGATTATTTTCTAATATCTTACTTTCTTGAGAGCTTCCCTTACAGATTGCACTGATAAATTTATCAAATAAAAATGAAAGTAAAATCCAATAGGATATTATCTTAGCTTTCAACAATGGAATTAAAATTAGAGAAAAAGTCGAATGACAACTTAATTGATAGCATTAAAAGAATAATTTTTTAAATTTTCAGATGGTGTAAAAATCATTTTTATGGTGTAATATTTTCGGAAGTTATTAAGGAAAAATGCCAAAATGTCGCTTAAATTTAATGAATTAAAATTAAAAAAAAAAAAAAAACGGCTGCGAGGTGCACATTCCCACGCGTCAAAGTATGTTTGCTCAAATTTCAAGGCCTAGCGGTCTCTCCTGTAGAGCACCAACATGAACCCATTCTCCTTTATTCTTAGTAGAGATAGACAGCAACAGTGAATCTTGTGATGCATAATTTACTCACATTGCCGTGCTGGAAGTCAAACATTCTTGTTTTGATTTAGTGAATACATAGTCGTTTACTTTACGTGTAGATATTGCTGTATATTTTACGTTAAAAGTAAAAAAGAGGAAACGTTACCTGCTTGAAGCTTTTAATGTTAAGAAAGGATAAAAGTATCCAAGTAAGTACTGTAATGTTGAGTATAAACATGCCAATGTAAGCAAAATGGAGAAACACTTAAAATTATATTTCAAAAGTTATATTGGATTAAAAAAGGTTTTGAAAGGGATAAAATAGATGATGAATTTTCTTTTAATCAAATTCCAACCATGACAACTACATCAAATTTAGAGTTTCAAGAACATAAGTATTGCTGTTTATGATCCAGATGAATCCCATCTAACCAGAAAACTTTGTGTGAGTGTGTGTATCTAATATATCGTCAAATAATACAACAGTTTCAGCAGCAAAAGAATTCAAATTTCATTTTGCTGAAATTTTGTTACAAAGATCACTTAACTTTGTTGAAAGTAATATGAGTGAATATTACTTTTAGAATAATTCTCTTTTAAAAACTATTAGAACTGAAACATCTACTAACTTTTCATCAGCAATGCCTGGTATTTTGACTAATTAATCCAAAAAGAATAATAAACAATTGTATCTTTCATTTTAGTTTCTATTATCAGTTGTTTATCATTTTAAACCAAACTCATTATTTTCTTTTTTGTCATTTAGTTAAAATAACTTTCATTTTTAAAAAGCAACAAATACAATTATTATTCCTTTACTCATTGAATTAAAAAAGGATTGACATTTAAGCCACGCATTTTATGCAAGATCTATGATATAGTATTGCATTTTTGTTTATTCTTATTCAATTTTTAGCCTTTGTATAATTTAAAAGGTTCATAAAACTAGATTTCTTTTTTTTATCTTACCTAATGATCAATGTATATATTCTATGCATATTTATATTATATAGAGCAATCATATTTCACAGCAGTGCCTGTATTTTATCTGAAAAGAGTTAATTGAAAAATAAATACCCAGGTAAATACCCATTTTGGGTATTTACCCGGGTAGATACCCTGGGTATTTACCCTTAAAAATAAATACCTGGGTATTTTACATCACTGGGTGTAATATATAGTATGCTTGTAAGCGTCACTCTCTGGCAAAAGTTCAATGTTTCGAATGCAAGGACAATGTTAAGAAACTAAAAAGAAAGTCTTTGTTGTACAATCTTAGTTGGTATTAAACTATTTTTTAATATATATTGCGTAATACCTTTTTAGAAAATAGTAGTATTAAATCTCATTGCTTGCTCTGATTTCAATATAATTTTAGATTTTGCAAATAATATAAAAATTAATTTTCACTCTTGATGAAATAATTTGCTTTTCTGATGTGTTTCTTATTACTATAATGAAGTAACTCACACTGCAAGGGTAGAAATTAAGAAACTTATTGTGTCGTAAAAAGTACAACACGCGCAAGTTCGTGTAAGAATTTTTAGTGCGCCCACTGGAAGGTTAATTTATTCATCTATGTATTCACTAATAAAATCAATTTACTTATACGGCCAGTGATTATTATTACTTTATTTAGTGACTATTCCATGGCTGAAACAACGTACATTAATAGCTACATTGAAAATATGACCAGTAGCATGGAATTGTATAATATTTTCGTGCAAATATCATCTTGTCATAATGTTAAGATTATTGTTTTCTTCTGCAACTTGAACGCCGTAAGAGGATTCGTAGATGATAAATGAACTATAGATATCCTACTTTCGCATGACATTTGCTACTATTTTTTCCCTTCAATTAACATTTTTTTCTGTTTTATTCCAAATCAATCAGGACACAAGGCTCTAAACAGATAAAGTCCCCCTATTATACGTATATTCAAAGCAAACATTTGTCCTAAAGAAAGTAGTTTATTGTTTTGAGAATATCTTCGGTAATATTTGCTTTACTTGCTAATATTATAACACAAATAAGTAGAAATAATGACGCTTCCAAGTCATAAACATAGCATGTTAATCTGAGAAAATGAAAAATAGACAAGTAGAAATAGTTGCCATAAAAATCATCATAAATAAAATGAAAAGATTTAATATTTATTTTTGTTTAATCGCTCTAACTCTCGTAAAATATGCACATTTATTTTAAAATTTTTCCTGTTTTCTTGAACACAATATTATTCATTGTGTAAACCTAATAGAAGCAGATTGAAGTGATTTCGTAACTCGCATGAGCAGAATCCATGCAAGTGCTTATTTCTTCTAATAGTGTTCCTATCACCTTCACATAAAGCAGTATCCACTTTAAAACTATTTGTAACGAAATCTGTAAAAGGCTTTGGCTTTTAGGAAAGTAGATTATATATGCAAATGGCACAGCATGGTTTATTCGTTTTTCACCAATCTAATGCATTACCAACATTTGAAATCTGGAATACAATAACGCTTTTATACATATAATTCCTTTTACTACTCTCTTTAAACCTAAGAAAATGCCCACGGGATTTCGTGATAAAAATTAGGGGCTTCGGCCCCAATACGAAAATACCTGAACACGTATGTTTCTAGTGAAGTAATGGATTTGAAAACTATGACATTATGTCATCTATTACTTTCGTAGAAAGTGGAACGCTTTACTATTTTGCGCAATGCATTGACGTCAGTTAGGAGGAAAGATAACAGATACGGGAAACTTAAACTCTTAAAATTAAAAAAAAAGAAAAGAAAACTTCAGGAAATAAATTCTCAATATTCAGCTGTGTGTGAACTTCCTAAAAAGATATGACTAATATGAAAAAAATAGCAATAACCATAGATGATCGTCGTTTATAAGCATTAAAAAATATGTTTTGCAGTAAAAATAAATGAATTCTCAAAGTTTAAAACAATTTTCCGCTGTTTTCAAACATCTTAACTCGTCTTGGAATTATTTCTGTAAAATAACGAATGATGATGTGGATCTACATTGTACGGCATTAAAATGTGACCTGTAATATAAAGTTAAAATATTATGATGTTACACTTATTGTTTCATTACCCAGAATTGCAATGACATAATCTACCTCTTGCATGCTTATTATTTTGCGGCTCAAAAAAATATGAAGTGATGCTTAACATTTTATTATATTAAAACCAATTCATTTTTAAGTCAGTAACGAGCGCTTGATTGCATTATCTGACTTGTGCAAGATAATTTCGTTCATATAATTTGATAAATATGTGTTTTAGTGCATTACTTTCATTAAAAAGGAAACTAAATAGTACAATTTACAAAGGCCTTAAACTGCAAATGTCTGATTTATTAGTTTTCATCTTTTATAACCATAAGGAGTACTACTACCCTACTAATGCCATACTTATTCTGGCTAGGATTAGCGCGCGGATGAAACGGAATAACTCGTCCCTCGACGATTAATCGGGCATTTCTCCTCACATTATAGCCCCCAATAACGAAGGCACATGTTACGACCCCTCAGGCAGTCGTACGACACTTCATCGGTGAGGGGTAATTCCATCCCACACCATTACTATATCCCACCGAGAAATTAGACTGCTTATTTATACGGAAGGTTCATCCCCATATTTGAAGTTCATCTTTTATAAATATGTTTTTCAATGAAGATGTAAATTTAGCTTTTAAGAAAATAAAAGTCAAAAATTATTTCCGTTTCAATACTACTTATCAAGCTTAAAATGCTACTTACATTTCGTTAAGTTAATATGTATGTAATAAACTTCATCTTCGTTTAGATGTGTAAAGTGCTTATTTAAACAGCGGTACGTTGAAATCTGTGGCTGCATTTTATTATGTCACTTTCGTAAACCTAAGTCATAAAAAGCTTTAAATGACTACCTTATCTTCAATTGTACGATTCTTTATATTCTTTTATTGGATTCTGATTCTTCTATTAGCAGCATTTTTCTCTAAGTTTAAGATATTCTGCTGACACTAGGAATTTATGATGAAAGGTCTGGATCCAAAAAACCATGAGGTATGAATTCCACAAATGAGGCATTTTATCCAACACATGAACTGAATTACGTAAAATAAATTGTGTATATACAAACTGTATATAATTAATGAAAAAAGTGGCATTACGAATGGAACTAAAATTCAAATTTAAATGATTAATAGTGATATCTGCAGTATTAAAACTTTTAACTATAATTTGCAGAGCATAAGGTCTTTCTGATAAGTTAAAATAAATAATGATAATTTTCAGGCTTACTCTTTATAGAACTTTTTCCACATTGTGTTTATACTTTTGTAATATCCTTTCCCAATTTGTTTAATTTATTGTTTTATATCCCCACAACGTTCGAAGTTTAAATAATCGACTTCGTTGAACCGTCAATCCATGGTTTCATCCTCAAATGAATAATAAAAATTGCAAGCAAATGTTTAAAACAAATCTTTTTTAACTTTTGTTCAGAAAAACTGATGAATTAAATCTATAGATTGCTATTATTCTTATAATATTCTACTTTATTGAAAAGGTCCCGGAACTTATTTTTTTACGGAAGAATAAATACAGATAGAACCTGTTTATTTGGTGTTACCTTTGAAATATCTACCCTGGGAAACTACACATTTTTGCCATCGTTCATAGAAAGATGTAAATGTGAAGCATCCTTTCGCCACATCCTCCGGTGCTTTCTTCAGAACTTGAGAATATTTGTCCCTTAAACGAACTCTTCAACCGAGGGAAAAGGAAAAATTCATATGAAACAAGATCAGGGAAATAGGATGGTTGGGAAGTAGCAGAATGTTAAATTTTGAGTGGTAATAGGACACAAGGATGGCCCTGACAGAGGAATATCATCGTGATAGAGCAGCCACCACTTATTCTTCTAAAGATCTGGTCGCTTGCATCTCATAGAATCATGCAAACGCTTGAAGTCTTCAGGGTATTATACCTAAGTACGATCATCCTGAAGGTATTCCTTTTGTACAACCTTCTTATAATCGATGAAAATTGTATGCAAGAACTTCCCTTCATGCCATGAACTCTTTTGGTCGTGGTAATTACGGTTATTTCCGTACTTCTTCCTGCGCGTCAGACTAGAGGTCGTGCAGAAAGCAAAATGTTTCATTTCAAACTATCAATTGATTTAGCATCCAGAGTACCGATATCACACACACTCCCATGAATCTGTATATTCTCAGCCAGTTTTTTACCTGTGTCAGGAGTTTGAGAACAATTTTTTGGGACATGTGATGCAGACTCAATTTGTCTGTTAAAATGGCATGAGAACTTCCAACTAGGAGGTACAAACTTTAGTTACTTTTAACTTGTTTCTACTGTTCCGAACACCACAATTCCATCCTCTTTTTTTGAAAAAAAATCTGTTAATGACATACAATCTGTCACGGATCATTAAAAGTCCCATCGCTATATTGGAAGTCAAAATGTTAATCTGTGCATGCCATTCTAAAACTAAAAATTATACTTCTTGGATCTCTGTACAATAAAACTCTCCACACACTAATTTTTTGAAAAATTTATTTCACAAAGTTGTTATAATACAGTGAATGATCAGTAAAAAGAAATGTAGCTCTAGTAAATCACGTTCAATTTTATAAAAAACGAATTTATGCACCATATTACTGTTTCGAACGAAAGAGCATTCATACATTCGGTAGGTCGGATTTTACTTAATTTTTCAACACATTCTTTTCTATATAAACTAATAAAACTTTCAAATAGCTCATGATCCATTATTTAACACATCAAAATTACAGAAATACTAAAAACAAATGAAAATACATGATTTAATATTTTTATTGCTTTCTAATATTAAGACCATGGATATTTTATAAAAAGTAAAAGCTGGAGATAAAAGCTTGAACGTTTTTAAGATGAAGATTACTTTATTTTTTTAATGCTTTTCGACAGAAGATGTAAGACCACTCAACCATAACTTGACCGTTGCAAATGTGTCACTACTTACGTGTATTTCTCCTTGAGACATGTCTCGAGGCCTTAGGGAGGAAAAAAAAGATGAAAGCAATATTCATCAAGACCCCTCCCGTCGTCTTATTTACATTTGTGGTACGTGTTAAGCTTGCTAAAGAAGACACATGCCCAGTCTTTCTCAAGAGACTGAGAGGCCTTTTGAGATATGGCGTTCATAAAACTTAACAGAAGAGCTTTTGATGTTTTACTAACGTTACTGACGTTTTCTTACTTCACTCATAAAAGTTAATAGAGAGCAAAAAATATAATCATTTCAAAATCTTCAAAGTGAAAGTAATACTCGTAAAGATTTTTCTTCTTCAGATGTTCGGGATTTGATTTAATGGACAGTAAATGTCCTTAAAGTAATTTATATCACTATGATAAGGAGCTAAGTAAAAAATAGTGCAGAAAATAAAAATATGCAGTTAATTAAGTGCATTCTTTTCTAACTCTTTTATACTATTTTAGAGTAATGAAAGATGATAATAACGGAAATTATTTAAGAAAATATTTTAATTGAGTCTCGCCATATTAATAATAATTCCTTAAGGGAAGTACGCACTTTTTTATTATGATTCAACACGCACTTACTAGATATACAATTCTCTTTGAAAATCCTGTTTTGTAAAGGCGTACACAATAATATCATTTACTGCATATGTCCGTCTTTTATTAGATATCTTAATTAGCTAGATTGATCTCAAGTTCGACCAGCTAGCTTAAAGAGTAAATTTTTATTAAGTGTAATATCAAAAAAAATCGTTTATAAAGTAAGAATTATCTCCAACTGGAGGCTGGAACTGAATGCTCTACTAACTACTTAGAAAGAGTTTTAATGCTGTTGAAAACGAAATGATTCGAATTAATAAAAATTATTTTGGTAATATACCTTTCTCCCATTCAGTTTTTCATCACATCTGCTCATTTCTAAATTCTAAAATTTCCAAATCAATTTTATTTCTTTTAATATAGATATAAAATTTCCATGCGTACGATACTTCTAAGAGCCTTCATGATTACAAGTTTTACCCCTAAAACACAAAAATCCCGCTTTCTTTTCAATAAGAAAACAAGAGGAATGTGAAAATACTTCTGTAATTATTTTATGAAAATGAAAGAGATTTAAGCGTTTTAAATCATTATAAACAAAACTTGAACTATGCTTTACATTTTGAAGTAAATTACAATATTCTAAGAGCAGGCTATATATTAATTTTTAATGTACACCATAATTATGAACATATTACTTTTAACTATTTTCGTGCATAAGATACTGATTGAAAATGACTTTTAAGGTTCTTTTAATTCCTGACTAAATAAAACTTTCTGTACATTGGACATCTTTATCTGATGGCCATAAAATATTTTGTTTGAAATATGATTATACAGCAGTGCACATCTGCATTTAATATGTAGTACTACAAAGTATGCCGTAAGTCAGGATATCATTCAAACGGTCAATAAATATTTCATATATTTCATAATTACATCCTAATTGTTAGAGGTATTGGAAAATATGAACTTCAGAGGTTTATTGATTGAAAAATTGAGGTTAAATAAAAAGATAAAAAAATTTGTAAATGAATTTGAAGACCAGTGGCCCATTGAAGGCAGACATGCGCTAACTGGCTGACTCACACTGAAAACGCCTGGTTTCATTTCGTAGTGATTTATGATACTGCGTTTAAACCAATGAGCCTCGCAATATTCAATAGTTGAATGATAACATTCATCCAAAGATTCGGGCCATAGACAGCAACACAGTATGCAGTGTGATGCAAAACATTACCAAGCAGGCACGTGTCTTCTAGGAAGACAGGAAACATCTTCAGAGCATGCTTTTCGAAGCTTAGAAAGAAATAAACTCATAATAGATAGTCCATCGCATTGATGCATAAGCGAAAATATTAAAATAGTTGAAAAATTTAAATTTGCGAAAGCAAAATCCTGGTTATCAAACGCACAATAACATAAATTTCGATAGTCATTTAATTTGTGTATGAAGTATATTACCATGTTGTACACATCTACCTGGTAATTTTAAATCACTATAAAGTGACATTAATGGTTGAGTTATGACTATCGAATAGAGTCATCGCCTATCAACTACTATAAATGTAATTATTTAAAAAAATAATTATTTTCATATTTGAGAAATATGTATGAATATAACTAAATACATTTGGCTGGAGGGAGACTTCCAAATGTAATAATTATTATTCTAAATTTTTTGATACACTGTTTTCTACTAACACTACAGCTTTTCTATAATTTCAATATGCCGTGCATTAAAATGATAAATTAAATCAGTTATAAATAAAAAAAAAGCGCATATTAACTAAGCAAGTAAACATATGCGCCGCTAGCCTGAAGACGATACGGCCCTTAAAATGTAACTTACGCATTCATATAAAAGCTACCAACACTCTATCGAAAACCAAGCAATGTTGATTAAAAGTTATTAATTGCTTCATAGATTGAACTTGGGATTAAATACGTGAATAACTTTTCAACTATTTTCTCAATATTTATAATTCACTTTCACTGAGATTTTATGCTAGAATGGCTGTTTTTGTAAACCTTATGAATGATTTCAAAAATACATACTTTGAGTGATAGAATAATATTTAAAAGTTTGCTTTAATTAAATATTATGAATTTCAGAAATTGGTCTGAAGTACAAAGTTGTAAGGTTATAGAATTAATGGAATGAACTTGTATATTGATTGAATAAGAATAGGTTTGAATTACTACAAATATACAAATGATACTCTAAAATTTTCCATGGGTATTTGGGATTTAACCCTTTCGCGGAGAGATTTTATTTATTTATTTATTGTTTTCAACGTTCACAATAATTTTGGTAGCATGAATTACGAGTAGAGCACACTAGAATAACAAAGGAAAGGTGTTTTACTTTTAGGAAAAATAAATCCTCTGGTTTAGGACCAGGACATATACAAGTGGATGACAGAATAATGAGAACACCTTTGGATTTGCACATTTTTTCTAATATCTCCCGGAAGGTTGGATGATTTTTCGTTGAACTTCGACCATGTCAAGAATAGGCTTGAACTTATATGAAGAAAAGGATTTTGGACTCGCTTCATTTCACAGAAAGCTGATTATGATTTGTAACTTTCATCAATTATTTTGTATGATGTGCGCAAAATTTACATGCATTTTCGTAAAATTATCACTAATATTTTAGGAAGTATAAAGCTTTTCTTAAAATATCCCAAATTTTCCCGCATGTTCTTTGCTTATAACTTACAGAGTTTTCAACGAAATTTTAAGAAATTTGCAGAATACTTGACAATATGTTAGAGACGCCTTGGAATATTAGAGGAAATATTAGTATTTGTAGTAAATGAAACTTGACGTGCACATGAGCAAGAATAGAATATTTTTTCTTCCTTAATTTGAAAGCCAGATATATAGGGTAGCTTATATAAAATTTCCTGTTGAATGCATTTAAGATTCAGATAAGATATCGCCATTGCAGCGAGCTGAATTTCGATTGCACTGTAAGAGATGGTAAATGATGAAGGTTTTTGGACAAATTGATAAATTTTTAACGTCAGACTTCAATCAGTAATGTTAAATTTTATGGAGGTTGAATATCCTGAATACCCATGTATACTTAAGCATTAAATACATTATTTAAATTGCATTTCGACGATAACTATTAGAAGATTCATGTTCAAAAAGTATCAGTTACGTATACAAAATCGAGGCAGTGACATTATCGTTTACTTAGTAATATGAAATTTGATGTATGTTACATGATCATTAATGCAGTATATTATGCTCCGAATCAAGTATGTGACTTTTATGTCAGATTGCACTAGCAAAGTCCATTAAATAGACGAGATAATATTCAGTTCAATTATGTGACTATATTGTATTCAAGTTCAGATGTGTGAGTCTATATAAATGGTGCAAGGAATAGAGAAATTATGAATTTTAAAAATAATTTAAACTTAAATTTTTAATTTTTAAAAACTATATTTATTTTATTTTTTATTGAAAAAACTTCGTAACCTTAATTCAGGAATCTAATAAAGAAATTAATGTATTGATTGATTATAAAATTATTCAAAATTAATTTCAAAAAGACCAAGGATCCAAATATGTATTACTGCGCAGATAAAGATTAATGCAGTGATTCCCAATGTGTGCACTGCGACCC